>JBAMJR010000523.1:65000-120000 GCA_038501785.1 Myoxocephalus aenaeus | reverse complement strand
CGAGGTAGAACCCAGCCTGGGAGAACCACTGAGACGAGGTAGAACCCAGCCTGGGAGAACCACTAAGACGAGGTGGAACCCAGCCTGGGAGAACCACTAAGACGAGGTGGAACCCAGCCTGGGAGAACCACTGAGACGAGGTGGAACCCAGCCTGGGAGAACCACTGAGACGAGGTAGAACCCAGCCTGGGAGAACCACTGAGACGAGGTAGAACCCAGCCTGGGAGAACCACTGAGACGAGGTAGAACCCAGCCTGGGAGAACCACTGAGACGAGGTGGAACACAGCCTGGGAGAACCACTTAGTCGAGGTAGAACGTGTGGATAACTTTGTTTCTCCGGTTTCTCGTCTGCTTTTTATCGACTCCCTTTTGATTAATATGTTCTTAACTCTATAATGAGAAGGGAACTGTGGATTTCAATGATTATTGTTTGCTTCTAAGATTGATGATAAGCAACTTTTTCATTGTTGACTTTGTCGTGATTTGTAACTGCAGCAGTAAAATGAATAAAGTTGCATGTTGTAGTTTGGACGAGCTGTTTGTGCACATTGTTTTGAGAAGCTTTTACGTATCAGTACGGAAGCCCTGAGAGGGAAGTGAGAAAAAAATACAATATCAGTTGACCCCTTTTCTAAATCTGATCTAAATTATTTTATCTTTTGTGTTCATGACATAACAACAGGTGAAATGAAGCTTCTCCAGGATCAATTCAAGCTACTTGTTTTCATCTGTGAAAACATAAAGAACATTTGTATTCTTTGGTTTGTTGTTGTAATACTTGTTTCGGCCACAAGAGGCTGAAGTGCGCCACTACCTTGTGTTCTAAACACGATTGAAAGTCATCCGTGTTTTCTTCCAGGTGAGTTTTAATTCATCAGGCACCCGAAACCCAAGGTACTTATATTGTGTCTTTGTTTTGTAATATTACTAATAGTACTAATCTGTCGTTGTTTTCCTATTTAGAACACAACACCTCTTGTGGCCAAAATGAGTATGACAACACAAAAAATAAATATAAGGAACGTAAAAATGAAAATACTTTGTTTTTATCTGTTCTTAAGTCATAAACACAGGAGAGAAAACAACTAAAAATAGTTTTACATTTTTATATCACGTTCCTCTCAGGGCTTCCACATGTCTGTATTGTTAAAACTAACAAACAAACCAGCTAAGACACATTAGACGCAACCTTGTGCATTTAAAACAATGACAAACGTGCTAAAAGAATGAACATAAACACTAAAGTCTGGATTTTATCTCAGTGAAAGTATAAGACGACGACACATTCAATGTCGACCTTCAGTGGAGACTTTGACAAACACGACAGATGGTAAAACACATTAAACAAGACTCATTTTAACTAACTTTTCTTTAACACTGCATGAGTCTTTATATATATATTTTTAAAATAAACTTCTTTTTTTTTTTTAAACCTGAACTGTTATTTTCCTTCCGCTAAGTTCACATCAAGACCTGCAATTGACAAAAGTGGTGATTAGTGAAGGAGCTCGGTGCGGTCGCCCACCAGGCGGTAATTACAGGCTTCACAACATTTATTCTTTTCAGCGGTAATTTGTCAGCGGTTTGTTTTTCGCCTCCCACTGAAGCGTCTGTCCTTTAACTCTGGGAGTAAACTCTGCACATTTAAACAATAAGACTTGATGAGAAACACATCGTTATTGCCGCTCTCTTACGAGTGTGACCTTTTCTGTTGTTCTTTTCCCGCGAAATGCAAATGTCGAATGTGTGGCTCCGCGCCCGTCACACTTCCGGGTTCGTTTTTTTTTTTTTTTTCCAGAAGGAATGAGTTTCCTCTCGTCCTCCCGGATCGGGAGCAGAAAACAGGAACGCTGTGATCGTGTTCAACGTGCAGCGAACCGCCAGAACCGAGGCCCTCATAACCCTCTAACAACGGGGATATGGGGCGGCAGACTGAGCGATTGTTATATAAAACTGTAAATCATAGCTTGTTTTATGAAGAAAAGCCCAAAACTTCTGTATTTGGATGTATTGAACACCATAAGCAGGGGTCTCAAACTCAATTTGGCTTGGGGCCACCGCTGGTATTGTGATCTCATCGGAGGGCCACACAGAAAGCTCAATATATATTGTTTACATTCATAACATATTTTCGTCATACAAAAGGCAACCAGCAGTTTCTGTACATTTTTATAATAGTTTTTACAGTGAAAATATATATATATATATATATATATATATATATATATATATATATATATATATATATATATATATTTAAATAACTTATTGAAACTGCACCGAACCAACAAATGCAATCCCTGAATGCATTTGTACTTCATTCTATTTCTTGCCAGACACCGGGCAGCGCTTTTGCTCACAGCTGAGCCACATTGACCCTGATGGAGGTCACCGTGGAAACCCTGATGGAGGTCACAGTAGAAGCACTGATCGAGGTCACAGTGGAAACCCTGAGTACAGCTTCACGATAGGCATCACTAAGCCTGGACCTGTACTTGCATTTATTAAAGTTCATAGTCGAGAAAGGTTTCTCACAGCTTCCAAAAAGGTACATTACCCGACTGATCACTTTTGTCTGCTCAGGGAAGGAAACATACTCGGGACTGAGAAATGACTTCATACTACAGATCAAGCTCCATGGGGTGTGTGCACATGAAACATTAATATTACAACAGTTTTTGTTTTCAAAAAAAATATTTACTATATATTTGAGTCAAAATATGTTCTATAGAAAAACGAACTTTTTACAATGTTTACCCATTGTGCATGTTTCAGTACAGTTTTCAGAACAAGAACAACATATGTACTCTGTATCTATGTGTGTACTATGTACTCTGAATGTATGTGTGTACTGTGTACTCTTTACCAGCGCATGGTCGTGTGTGGAGTCGCACAGAGTAAAACTGAACAGCTGAGCAGAGCAGAGCTGCCGTCTCTCTGTGGCCAGTGTGGATTTTTTTAGTACACTGCAAGTTTTTTTTTCTCTCTCAGGTGGTAGTGTGTTTGTCTGTCTGAATAAAAACCAGTGTATCTTTGCAGCGTATGTAGGTCATTGGGTAGTTTGGGTAGGTCATTGGGTAGTAGGTCATTGGGTAGTTTCACAAAAAATGTCTACTGACACCTGAATCAACAAATCACGTTGAAAGGCGGAGCTCGACACAGACGCCTCAGGCTGTGTGCTCCTATGAGAGGCGTATGATCACACAGAGGAGTGGGGCGGAACCTCCGGACTTTGGCGCATCTAGCAGCATCTGAATCTTTTTTCTACTCCGTTTTTTCACGGAGCTATTAATAGAAACGTCCAGTAAACGTTATCTTATGGGGCCGCGCGCGCGGACCTCAGAAAAACGCGCGGGCCGCACTAACACTAAACTTTGATGTCAAGTAGGGGGCCACACAATATCGGCTCGCGGGCCGCAATTGGCCCGCGGGCCGCGAGTTTGAGAACCCTGCCATAAGTAATATACAAGTGAAATATATGGTTTGGTACATGAGAAAATTTAAATGTTATTCAAATAGACCCATTGGGCCCCAATGCGACCTCGCCTGAATGTTCTCTGTTCTAAACCCTCTCTAACTTTGTTCTGCTTCACTTTATCAAAGTCAACCTTTGCAGAGAGAATGTTCACATATTGTGTTATGATTTGGGTTAGAGTATGTTCACATATTGTGCTATGATTTGGGTTAGAGAATGTTCACATATTGTGCTATGATTTGGGTTAGAGAATGTTCACATATTGTGCTATGATTTGGGTTAGAGAATGTTCACATATTGTGTTATGATTTGGGTTAGAGAATGTTCACATATTGTGCTATGATTTGGGTTAGAGAATGTTCACATATTGTGCTATGATTTGGGTTAGAGAATGTTCACATATTGTGCTATGATTTGGGTTAGAGAATGTTCACATATTGAGCTATGATTTGGGTTAGAGAATGTTCACATATTGTGTTATGATTTGGGTTAGAGAATGTTCACATATTGTGCTATGATTTGGGTTAGAGAATGTTCATATTGTGCTATGATTTGGGTTAGAGAATGTTCACATATTGAGCTATGATTTGGGTTAGAGAATGTTCACATATTGTGTTATGATTTGGGTTAGAGAATGTTCACATATTGTGTTATGATTTGGGTTAGAGAATGTTCATATTGTGCTATGATTTGGGTTAGAGAATGTTCACATATTGAGCTATGATTTGGGTTAGAGAATGTTCACATATTGTGCTATGATTTGGGTTAGAGTTGGACCTTACAGCTGCAACATTTCAAAGAAACAATCATCCTGAAAGTGATTCTTTTATAGGCTTTTATTTCCTCTTAACCAGTAACATTTAGACTGATATTTACACATCTGAACTAAATCTCACATGTGTACCTTTTATTATAACCCAAATTATTAAAATAGCCCTAGTGGTTGCAGAGATACACCCTTTTTAGTTTGGGTATGCCTTCACCCAAAGGTCAACTGGGATCGGCTCCAGCGCCCCCGACCCTGAATAAGATAAGCGTTTAGGATGGTGGAACGTTTTAAACATCCCCCATCGGCGCTTTCTCTTCCTTTAGGATCACTTTAATTAAACCGTTTCACTGCCTTCTGGAGGAGAAAATCCTCATGCATCAAATGTTTAATCCGTCCCAAAACTCCGGAGTTGAAGTACGAACTTGGAAACTGAGATCAGGTCGAACTACTGACAGACTCGTGGTCCTTCAGACCGGACAGGAAGTAGTTAACCCTGCCGACTTCCTGTTGTTTTTACAGAAACCTCCATGTTTGAGAAGCTCTTTAGTCACTCAGATGGTGTGTGTGTGTGTATGTGTGTGTGTGTGTGTGTCCATCGGACTCACCGGTGGTCCCAGTTCTCCCTGTTTCCCTGAAGACCCCGTGTTACCGGGGGCCCCCGGGGCTCCTGGCGTCCCCTGAAGAGGCACAGAATCAGAATTAAAAGTTGACTTTTAATTGGCCACTTTAAATAAAGACGCTTAAATATGTAAATACATTTATCGTGTCGAAGGTCTTTCCCCCACGAATTTAGAACAAGGACTTCGGCACTTATTGCGACCAAAACGTCGCTTTTAAGGTGATTTACAGGAATTCACAACTGGATCAGTGCGTTGTTAAAACAACATTCTTCTTCTTGTGTTTACTGCTCAACTTTAAGCATCTCGAGCTGAAAAAATATATAATATAAACCTCCAAAAAGCTGCATAATTATCTCCGACAGGCTCCAATTAAAATCACTTACGATGGTTCCCGAGGGCCCCGGCCTCCCCGGAGGCCCGTCTTTGCCCACCAGTCCCTGTGGAGGAGACGACAAACACACAAAATAAAACACAAAGCACGAGGAAGACGCTCCTCTGGGGTTTTCATCGCTCGTCTCTTTAAAAGTTTAAGTATTTTCTAAATGAGTGAACCGAAAACTACAATCAGAGAAGTAGTTTATGTGGTAAGAATATAGTTAGTAGTATTAGTAACTACCTTTACTGCAGTAGTAGATACAAGAGGAGTCGTTGTAGTACTAGTACATGATCTGTGTATTCTGTGTGTTCTGTAACTGTAACTGCAGTATCAGAGCTATCACTGTTGGATTTAACAGTTTTTATAGTGAACATGGCTATGTCTTTAAAATACATTGCACCCTCCCGAAATTTAGCAATTGAGGCTTCCTGGGGGTCTGAAGGGGTTTGAGCACACTGACAGTAATGCAGTGGTTCTCAAACTGTGGGGCGCAACCCTCTAGTGGGGCGCGGAGGTATTACAGGTGGGGATGCAGATTCTTAAAAGAAATCACCCACATTTTTTTTCCTTTTTTAGTTTTTAAAAATAATCCTTTATTAAAAATATGTGTAGAGGAAAGCAGCTCGCTGCAGCCACTAATACCAATACAACGTGATGCTCACACATTGACCTAATTTAGTTTTGCACAGGTTGAACGTTATTGTTATTATCTTGAAAATATATTTAGTGCAAAACAGGTAATTTTTTTTACCACATATTAGTTATTTTTTGCACAGATAGAACTTTATTTGCATTGTTCTAACAAAGTGATTTCAATTTTCTTCATTCTATTATTTGAAAAAGCACGAATGGAGGAGTCACAAAAAGTTGGCCCGAACATTTGTCTTCCTCCAAAGTGGGGCGTGACAGAAACAGTTTTAGCACACTGCAGTAACGTGTGGGGACTCACTCTGGATCCTGCAGGTCCTTCTCTGCCTGGAGCTCCAGGTCTGCCAGCTATTCCCTGAAAACACACCAAGAGGAGAGCAGAGGTCACTGCAGGTCAATATATAAAACAAAACAAAACCAAAATATATATAAATATATACACATTAAATCCAGCTGCCGTGTCACAAAGTCGGGGAAAAGAACGAGACTTGAACAAGAGAAATCAACCTTTTGCAAATGGAAGCATTATTCAAAAGAATCTGACAACTGTTTGCTTCCAAAAGGTCGTATTAGTTGTAGTTTAGTGCGGAGGCGTAATTACTTCTGAAGCGCCAGACCTCAGAGAACAATGCTCCATTTTTAATCTACTCTAAAACTCATCAAAATACATTTCTACCAAAACGGCTCGCCATCGACCCGAAGACTGAAGATTCATAATGAAAAAGAGCTGGAAATTTAACTTTAATCAAAAAATGTGACCAAATATGCTTCTATTGTAAAATGAGTGTGTTGTTGTTTTAGTTTTCTTACCTGAGGTCCTTGTTGTCCAGCTTCACCTTTCTGTCCTTGCTCTCCTTGGCCTCCCTAAAGGTACAAATAATACATTTGATTTTTCCTGACCGTATATATAAATAAATATATATATATATATAAGTATATATATAAATATATATACATATATATATATATATATATATATATATATATATATATATATATATATATATATATATATATATATATATGTATATATATGTATATATACAGTCAGATATATACAGATATATGTATATAAATATAAATATAATTATTATATATATACATATAATTTTGTATATATCAATATATATATAAATAAATATATATATATATATATATATAATTCATGATATATTTATATAAATATAAATATATATATAATGATATATAAATATATATCATTATATATAACATATATCATTATATATAATATATATAATTATGTATATTTATTATTATATTTATATATAATTATATATATATACTTATATATATTATATATAATTATATATTTATATATATACTTAGATATATATTTTTTAGTTATATATATCATTATAAATTTTGATTTATCTAAATAAACTTACGCAACGGTGTAAAGTAAATAGTGTTATACACATATTTAGAATATATGAATTGCATCTAAAAGTGACTATATGAATAGTAAACATGTAAAATACTTTTTCTAATTAAAAAGAATAAATAAATGGAGAGAGCCGAGCGTGAGAACTGTGTGTGTGTGTGTGTGTGTGTGTGTGTGTGTGTGTGTTGGTCTCACCGGGGGTCCGATGATGGAGCGTCCGCTGTGTCCCTGCAGTCCTTGGGGGCCCTGAGGTCCCGGGACACCTGCATCCCCGACTGGACCGGTCAGCCCCTGCAGACGGAGAGAGAATTGGTTGAACCTGTTTAACGCCTCCTGAGGGCAGCCTGCTGATTGGCTCACCTCAACATGTCGTCACATAGAAGCTTTCAACCAATCAAAGCGCCCAACGGGCCTCACAGAGCCAGACTGAAAACAGCTCGCGTAGAAAATACTTATCATTTATTCAAGCAAGACTGAAAATGACAAAAACAAACAAGGAAATGTTAAAATAAACATCACGAGAATAAGTATTCCAACTCTTTAGAACGAGGAAATGATTCGTTCTGTACTTTGACGTGAAGCAGGAAGTACTATACTATCTATAGATAGACAGAGAGAAAGAGAGAGAGAGAGAGAGAGAGACAGAGTATAGTATAGTAGTATAATATTGTAGTACAGTAGTATAGTAGTTTACTATGTAGTATAGTAGTATGCATTTTAGTAGTGTAGTATTCCCTCATTGGATCCTGCCATCTTTAAATAGTTGGAATGCTTCAACAGTCCAACTATTGTTCTTCTAATCTATATTCTTCCACTATTTCTTCCGTCCTTCTTTTCCTTCATCTTTACAGCTACAGAAACCGTTCAGCTATTAAAATATTCAGCTCCTTTAGGAGAGGGGTGCGATGACTTTTCATATTTCAAACCTTTCAACTTTTTGAATTATTAAGTTTTTATGACTTTGTTTTTTAATGGGATCCTATGGAGAACATCTTCAAATCCTCTTCAACTTTGAAAGCATACTTTCAGCTACAGACACCTTTTGAACTTTTAAATGTTGAAAAAACATTCAACTATTACTGTAAGATTCAGCTTTCTGATATATTTTCAACTTTTTAAAATATTAAGCTTTTTATGAGAAAGAAAATTGATGGGATCCTATAGAGAAAATCTTCAAATCTCCTTAAACTTCTTTATTTTTAAAAGCTTAAACGTTCTGCATACTTTTAGCTACAGACACCATTTCAACTTTAAAATGTTGACAAAAGCTTCAAGCATTACTGTATTTTTTAAATATTTTTTTTATTTTTTACCGTTTCTGACTTTACAATGGGTGTGTATGGTGCAGCTCAGAGCATGTGATGTCATCGCTAGAGCACAGAGCAGCTTCAGACTCAGATTGGTATTTTTCCATTCACTCCACAATTTTCATTCTTCAGGCATCATTTATATTTAAAATGTAGGGAATCTTGTCTTTTATCGGAGACTTAGGTCGATGGAATCCACAGATTTGTCTGAAGTCACCTGATTGTGAGAGGAAGTCCACCTCTCTGCTCCATTAAGCCCCATGTTCATTCTGACAATCGTACCTGATTTATAAATCGCCACTAAGGACACATGTTGTACACTACAGTCACAGTATCTGTTCATCGGGTCATCCTTCCTCTCAAGGGATGCTATCAGCTATTTTTAGCAATTTGTCAGCAGGAAATGCATTTTCTATAGTTAAATGTATATTTTCTAGTTAAATGTATATTTTCACGTCTCGTCTACGGCAGCAACACAGATTCTCTTTCTTTGTAAACGTCATTATCTCTGAACTATCTGAATTCCGCGAACACAAACCACAAATATCACATTTCACTCCCCGCGCGTCTGTAAATTGAGAAAAGAAGGGTTTCGTAAGGGCAAAGGAAGTTTGAAAAAAACTAAATAAATGTAATCGGCCATTTAATCGAGCAGTGATGACGACGTGGCGACGGGGTTTCCTGCTCCAGGAGCGCGAGCCGGCTTCAAATAGAGCGCTGAGACCAACGGAGAGCCGCACAGACGTCAGCATGTCCACCAACGTCTACGAAGACGCCAGCTGGCCGATGAACGTGAAGTTCTGCAATGGAAGCGGGGAAGACGGAGGCCAGCGGGAGGAGCGGCTGGTGGACATCTACGACAGCGTGGACGCGTTCGCGGGGCGCAGCGGGGCGCCGCTGGAGCGAGGTACTCAACAATACAATACTAGTTATTATCAAGTATTAAGGGCTAATGGGAGCGGCGGTCTGAAACCACAAGGTTCCTGGTAAATATGTAATATGAAGAACAGATACTAATAATAGTATTGAGTTGTAAATGTGTACATGATTGTAGAGATATTGATGAAACTACAAGAATATTTATTATAAGGATATTTCATACTTATATTAATTTATAATTCACTATTTTAACATAACATTTTAACTCTTATTCTAATAATTAGTCTTCCTTTCTGGCTTTTTAGCGCAATTGAACATATTGAATGTGTGACGAAAAATACCTTTGAAATATGGAAATCCAGTTACCCCAAATGTATCCTACTGTAATCTTCTTCTGTGGTATATGCAGTGGCAAAATGAAAAAAAAATACAATATATAAATAAAATTGCATCTATAAATATAAATAAATATAAATACATATATATATATATATATATATATATATATATATATATATATATATATATATATATAATTATATATAAATACATATATATATAATGATATATAAACATACATAATTATAAATATAATAATACATTTATAAATAAATATAATTATAAATATATACATATATATAATGATATATATATAATGATATATATATAATGATATATATATATATATATATAATGATATATATATATATATATATATATTAGTAAACGGAAGTTGCTTGACTTTTCAATCAGTTCCCTTAATGCATGAAGAACAGAACCTGAAACACACTTTGTGTGCAACATAAATAATTCAAATTAAGTAACAACCTTCGAGAAAACTGCCAAGTCTAAAATGTCAGCAGAGTTTTGCAGCTGCGGTTTAATTAACGTTTATTAATGTGCGCCTTGTGTCTGATCTCATGGCAGTAAAGCGATCACGTGGGTCAGCTCGCTGTGAGTGGTGATGCTCAGTGTTCATGCTGAGGAAGCCATAAACATCCGACATGTTAGATATATATATATAGATTATGAGTCTCTTTATCTGTAAACACCTTGGGTTGTTTCCTGTCGTTGGCTGCAGGATGTTCTCACTTCTAACGTCAAGACTATTCATTTAGATTTGAGCAAAACTAGGTTTAAAAACAAGTGAATCCAGGTTTAAAATAAAGCAGAAATATGTTGCACAATTTAAAAAACTCATCTCTGATCCAAGTTTAATCAATGTGATGCTTGCTTACCCAAAATACAATTAATGAATAAATACATTTACACTTGGCTAAGCCCATTTTTATCCGGCTTTAAAAACTTATTGGCCGACGTAAAGGAGCAAAAATAATAGATAAAGATAAAAAAGGAACAGGAAGAAAAGAAAAAAAAATCACAGTGAAGAAAAGCAGACTTTTAATTTTATCTTCCTGTTCAACAGTTTCTTTGCTAAACCGCTTTCTTTAAATTCTGCAGCCGCTTTATGAAAGTGGTTTGAGTTTGTCCTTTAACTTCAATGTTCAATCCATCAAAAAAACAAAAGCATCCTTTTTTCAAAAGTTAAAACTCCACACGTGTAGATTGAAAGTAAATACTGGATCAGATTTCACGCTTTTGGTGCAATATAATTCAATTTAATCCAGATTTAGAGTATAGTATAATAGTCTCTTTATCTATAATGTTTTTGTGCAGCATAATTTAAAGTTAAACCGAGATTTAATCCGGTTTAAACTAGTTGCTACATGCTCCATCGTGTGCTCTGCCTGCAGGAGCGACCTCTCCAAAGCGTCCTCCACATGTTGAAAGGAACGTCCTGAGAGCCGCCGCCCTGCTCCTGGCTCCACTCTGCCTCCTGCTGGCAGCTGCAGTCATTGTCCTGTACCGACACTGTGAGGACCTTCGTCTTCCATTTTGTTGTCATGTGTTGAATCGCTCCAAAAAAAACAACTCAATCAGTGTTTAATTTTAAATTTTGCATCTTTTCCCCAGTTATTTTCATCAACAACCAGTCCAGCATCCGCTACGAGGCGCTGCAGAACAAATACGACAACCTGAGCCGAGGCTACAACCAGTGCAGCATCCGCTACGAGGAGCTGCAGAACAAATACGACAACCTGAGCCGAGGCTACTGCCAGCCTCAGGGGGCCCACAACCAGACCATGGGGAACCCCACAGGTGAGACGAGTGGAGAAGGAACCCGTTGACCCTTTGACCTCCAACAGCTGAAGTTCTTCCGCTGTCAGAATGCATTGACTTTCAAGATAACCCGTGAAATAGTAATGAGGTGCAACCTACTGAGACACAAATTGTAAAATATTTTTTCTTTGCGAGGCATGACTTTTTTTGGAAACAACATTATGTTACAGGTTTGTAATGTAAAAGTGTTTTGGGGTCAAAGGGCATCATATGATGACCCAGAAATTGTAATTAATAGGTTTGGCCACCATGTAAAATTTGCTTCAAAGCCCGTTGGCTTGTCTTATACAACAGGGGTGCTACATAACACACGTTTAGGAAAGGTCACAGACGGGGTACTTAATAAACCCTGATGAGCCCCAGGTGCCCCCAAAACCTGGGGGCAGAATTCTTCATCAGGAGGTCTTCCTCACTCTCAAAGTCCTCGTACTCCTATGAATCGATACCAGAGCCTCTGATGTGACATCGCAAAGAAACTGCCCAGCCTTACAAGAGCATATAAGTACATTTTACATGTTTATAACACAATTCAACCATAAATATTAACATGAACCATACATATGACTCGAGAGGACTAGAAAGTGACTCAAGAGAGCTCCCCAAGTTGTGAAAATATAAATTGTCATATCCCTAGCTTGATGCCGCACATGATTAGCGCATCTTTCTGGAAAGATTAGGACCTACAGAATCCACCAATGTCGTCAAATCCCTTGTCAGAAAAAGCCTCAGCAAGATATCAACCACATTCCAGCCAAAAAACTGAAATATGACTTATTTATGGATGAAACCATATTCCACACGGCCTTGCTTGGTATGTATTGGTGCTGTAGTGGAACCAGAGGCGTTCAAGGTCCAGGAAGAAAGTTAGGGCATTTGGGCTCTCAGTGGACCTCAACCTACAATTCACGAAATATGCACAAAATTAATTACAAAAAATATGTAACTTCACTTCGCAGAGATACTGTTAACACATAGTGTTATGATGTTGGTGTTGGGTGTCCTGTCTTGTTGTGTAGTCCTTGTCTTGTGTGTCCTCTGTGTTCCTGCACTTCCTCCCCTGTGATTGTCCGTCTGCCCTGTTCCCTGATTGTGTATTCCTTTCACCTGTGCTGCCCTCAGTGTTTTCCACCTGTTCCTCGTTACCCTCCTCTTGTATTAAACCCTGTCTGTCTCCTGTCCCCTTGTTGGGTTGTACTGGTTTCCCCCGTCTGTTACCCCGTAAGCGGTCTCATCGTGAGTAGGCTTGTCTCTGTCTTTTGGAGCCCTGGTTTTGTTTTTGTTCGTCCCGTTTTGAAGCCTGTCCTAAGTTTTGTTTATTGGAATAAATTTACTTTCAACTGTTGCTTGTGCGTTTGGGTCCTCTCCTTCCCCCACACCTCACACATAGTGCTGTTTTATAGTAGAGATATTTTATAGTTGAAAAGAGGACATACATCCTGGAAGTTCTTTTTTTCGGATATCATTTTTTTCTTTTTCTCTTTCCTGTGTTCTATCATCAGCCAATAAACCAGTAACACATATACTGCTATATGAACATCTTAACTAGTGTTTTTTGTATATTATACATTTAGAAATTATTCAAATAGCCCTTGTGGTTGAGGAGATATTCTGTATTTAGTATGGGTATGAAAACCATTTGGATTTGTTTGTTTAAATGGCTGGGGCTTTACTGGGGTATATTTTAACAATCACATATCAGCCGCGGGTTCTGGTCTCATGAGAGCAAAACGTCTGAAAAATTAACTTTTTTTAGAATAAAAAACAAAAACTTGACCAAAAACAATGTGCAGATAGGTGGTTTTGTTCCATTGATTATTTGTCATACAATGATTTTAAATCTGTCACTAACACCTCTGACTGAATGCAGAGTGGAAGCTGTTTAAAAGCAGCTGCTACTACAGATCTACTGAGATGAAGAACTGGACCGAGAGCAGGAAGGACTGTCAGACCAGAGGAGCTGACCTGCTGGTGATAAACGACCGAGAGGAAAACGTGAGTGCTCATGAGGTGCAACACGTCTGACATGTGTTTTATATTATTCTGTGACTTTCCTTCAATACGCATCAGAGGCTCCAAACACTTATTTACTTTTACTATTGAATTGATTCATTTAGAAAAGGTTTGAACGATGCTGCGACCAGTGACGTTGGAAATATGTAACCATGATGTTTACAAGGAATTTAGAGAAATTCAAAGTTTTGATTACCAAATGCACTTTTAATTGCTTAACTTTTAATTTAGTTATTGTGATGCAAATGTTATTTTGAATTTTTTATATTTATTTTATTAAATGAATTATAAAAAAATATGTTTCATTTTAAAGCACATCCTATTTTGTATTTTATTTTATTAAATGCATTATAAAGAAATATTTTAAATTTTGATGCATATGTCATTTATTATTATTATTAATATTATTATTGTATTTTATTAAATGCATTATAAAGAATTTTTGATTTTGATGCATACATCATTTTTATTATTATTATTTTATTAAATGCATTGTAAAGAAAGATGTTTATATTTTGATGCATTGTTTTTTTTTCCATCTTCTTGATCTGCAAATGAGTACTTCCACAGAAAGTCTAGCGTATCGACAGAGGAATTTATTTGTGCTTTTATTTGCTACATTTTTAGGATTTCGTCAGGAAACTGAATGAAGCCGAAGCTTCATGGATCGGTCTGCAGTCAGTGACCAAACATGTTAAAATAGGATGGAAATGGAAATGGGTTAACGAATCATCATCAGTATATCGGTGAGATATTTTTATATATATATATATATATTTTTTTAATCCTGATACATGTCAGGGCCAGTGTTTCAATAAATATGAAATAATACAAAATAATAATTTATCAAGTTGATCATGCTTTTAAATAATGTTCGTATTTTGAATTAAATATATAGTTTTTTTTAACTAGAGATAATCAATGAATAATTCATCATGATGTACGTGATGCGATTAAAATAACTTTTTGTTTTTTCGTTGTTTACTTTTTGTCTGAATCTGCAGAAATAGATAATAAATACATTTTTAACTTGTATTTTTAGCTCATATTTAAGAAACCCCAAAGGGGTGGAAGCCATTGATCTCTTGACGGTTCAGGATAATTAAATATTAATAATAATAATAAAACTTTAAATTAAAGTGTTTTACTGCTCGACCACTAACTAAACAAAAATCTTCTTGACTTTAGAATTAAAATATGAATAAATCTCATGACATGTTCTGAAACCTCTTCACGTACCAGGTGAACGACGAATAAACGACATATAAAGATAAAAAGTATCAACTTACATGAATATTGTGTTTAGTTTTACAGCTTGGCAGAGAGACGTGACATTTTACCCCACGAAATCGGTCAAAGCATTTATTGATCCAGAAGGACTTTGGAGAGAAGCCACCAACGGATCCAAGCGATGGATCTGTGAGAAAGAGATCTAACGAGAGTGACGAGGTTCCAAGCGTTACCCAGGGTGCAGCGCTTCCTTTTGTTTTTGTTTATTGATACGGCCGCTTCCTTCATTATGTTGCATCACCCTGCAGATTTATTAGTGATTGTTGCTATTTCTATGTTTGTTTTTCTGTGGCATTTAATAAAACACAAGTTACGCGCCTGATTACGTTTGTTTATTCCCCGCAGACTTTAGTTTGTCTAACAAAACTTTCTTCCGTCATTTGAGCAACTTAGAGAAGATGTTGAAGACGCTGAAAAGCTGGTTCATGCAGTTCATTACAGTTCTCTAACTCTCTCTACTATACTACATACTATACTACTATACCACCTCTTTTCCCCCGTGTTCCAGTAGTCGTAGGAAACCCAAAGGAGTTCTAATACTTGTGGTATTTTATATGATTTTTTTCAGAATTTTCTGGGGAATAAAATGTATATTTTCAAATAAATCACTTTTAAACCATATTTTGATCATAACTATGAACATCCATCATGATATGAGCCAGATTCCCCAAAAATGCCTCCTTGAGCGGTCCCCGACTTCTTCAAACTGTATGGTTCAGGGCCTTAACAACAGCCCACATACTAATAAGGCACCTTTTTGGAAGGATTAGGACCTTCAGAATCAGAATCAAAACATCTAAATAAAACAAAGCATTGGCATGTTAGGAAGGATATTCAGTCAAAAAACTGTGTGGTTTGGTTCAAAAATGGAAAAATGACTTATTTTATGGCAAAACATTGTCTGATTTAGGCATGCTGGGTACTGAAATGTTCAGCACCTTCCACTTCTGTTTTAGAAATGTGGGCGGACCAGGGAGGCTTCAGGACTCAGAAATGTGCGCCGGAAAAAGAAGAAAAATAACTCTTACAGGTACTAATACAGGGTTTATAAGGATCTTTCTTAGACTCCCACACGCCCGTAGGGTTATGGGGATGTGCCTGCCCGAGACTCACAGGGATAACGGGGGATCGTTAAACCCTGTTTGTCTCCTGCCCCGTTGTCGGATCATTTGTTTAAGTTTGTGGTTCGTACTGTGTGTAGTCCTGATTCCTGTTCATTCCTCTGCCTGTTTTTTGATTCACCCTTTTGGAAACCTGTCTTGTTTTATTTTTGAGAAATACATTTACTTTGCACGCTGCATCAGCACTTGGGTCCTCTTTCTCGGAAGCCACCACCTGACAAAGACAACATTCATATTCGATATTGTTCATGGTACATTGCAAATAAATGAGATCCTATCAAAGTAAAGAATGTTTGATGCAAGTTTAAGAGTTGTTCCTTGTTTGTTTGCTTGTAGTAAATTCATTTAAATATCTGTTTGTTTAACAATAGCAGGGTTTTGGTTATATTCATATGACAAAAACAGCACTTTAGAAAACGACCTAACGCTGCACAGATATGCATAAACTAATACGCATTGAAGACTAAAGATGGACTTTCAGTGAGATCAAAGTCTTCTGGTGCGAGACTGAAATCCTCTGCACAGCAGTGTGATGCAGAGCAGCATCAGAGAGCAGACGACGACTACAACTCAGCTGAGTGCCAAAGTAACGGAAACAATATGACATTTGACCTCAACAAATATCAGATCAATAGACTCAGAAAAAAAACTAAAGATGCCTCAGTTAATGTTTTGCAAATATTGCAAATTGAAGCATGTGCGTCAGACATGGCAACCCAACGAGGAGCAAGATTAAAAACCACTTGATCATGTGATTAACGTTTAGATATTTAGGTTGCATGTTTAGGTCAATCGTTGTCTGAACTATGACATCATGATGGTTTTTATGATGGTGGTTTAGTTACTTTAAACCCAAGTTAGGTGAAGAAAAGCAAAATAAAAGAATAATGTTTAACTCCCGCCCCTTCCGTCAGTCAAAGCGCTGACGGTCTATCTGTGGTTGTGGTTCGTCTTGGTGTCACTTCCTTGATGCTCGCGGTTTAAAAGCTGCGTAGCAAAAAACACATTACGATCACTTGGTCTGGAGGTCGTTCACCTCTCAGGATGTCTTCAGATCGGAGCTTCAGAGTGAGATACAGTAGGAGAGATAAAAGGACCGGAGGAGACGTAGAGGAGGTGGACATAGAGGAGGACATAGAGGAGGTGGACGTAGAGGCGGTGGACGTAGAGGCGGTGGACGTCTACGAGAATGAAGACGTCTACGAGGATGAAGACCCTCTGGAGCAAAGTCCTCCTGGCGCTCGTCCCCGTGAAGCCAGTGAGTATAAATATGAACCAAACGCTGCACGAGGACCGAGGTGTCGCTTTGTGTTCCATTAAATCCTGAACAAAGTACCGCTGACATGCAATTTAGTGCGTTTTGAGTTCTTGATTATTGAGCCGGTGAGCGCGACTGAAGGATGAAACTATCCAAAGTAAATAAAAATAAAAACCACTTCCTGAGAACCTGTTCCCCGTCTTTGTCTCTGCAGGACCGCTCCCTGGAAACAGGCCTCCAGCTGGCAGGAGAAGTCCTTTTGGAGCCGCTGCAGCCGTTCTGGGAGGGCTGTATCTTCTGGTGTTGGCCGCGCTCTACATGCGCTGTGAGGGTTTTATTTTTTACTCTTTGACGTAAAACCTGTCACGCTCTATTTGGTGCCCTGGCTTCTCGACCTCGTGGTCCTCTCTGTGGCGTTTGGGTGCCGCAGCAAAGTGGGTTTCTTAATCTAGTCGACAATATATATATGTAATACTTGGTGCAAATGTGCAGCATTAATGCAAAAAAATGCCTTCAATGAAGATGATCTATTTAAATTAAATACTGTAGTTGCATCTAAACAAGCTTTAAAACCGACTGTCTAACGGGGTTAAAACTGTCTGCATGGCTAAAATAAAGTCAGCTGCTTTTTTCAGTTTTTTTTTTACAGTAAACAGCTTCTTATCAGCTCATTACATCCCTGCAGCACCTGAAGGCAGCAGGAAATATAAGTTTATTAATCTGCAGCCTCTGATTTGTGTGCTGCGTACAGCCGCTGCAGAGAAACCACGCGAGAGGAATTCCAGGCTCAAAGTCCTGTGACACTGTCATCACTGGATATCGGGACGATTTCACGTCTTTTTGTCTTTTGTTTCCTGTTCACACCAGATATGTTGCTCACGATGGAAAAACAAAACTGTCAGACAGAAAGAGACCAGCTCCATCTCCGTCTGAACGAGTCGGAAACCAGAACCATCAACGTCACTGCAGAGAGAGACGAGCTGCAGAGCAGATATCAAAACCTCAGCAAAGAGCTGGAGGAAGAAAAGAATCGCTGCCTCAGAGTCGCAGCATGTTACGGTCAATGTGTTGAAAATATAAAAAGAGTTCAAATTGAAGCCAGGGAGAGTGGAGCGCGGGGCGCCTTGGGGAGCGTGACAGGGGCCTCAGGGGCCGCCACAGGGTCCTTGGGGTCCTCCGGAAGGGCATTTGGGGCCTCAAGGAACGCCACAGGGGCCTCTGGGTCCTTCATATCGGCATCTGGGGCCTCAAGGAGCGCCACAGGGGCCTCGTGGTCCTCCGGAAGGGCATTTCAGGCCTCAAGGAACGCCAAACGGGCCTCTGGGTCCTTCATATTGGCATCTGGGGCCTCAAGGAGCGCCACAGGGGCCTCATGGTCCACCGGAAGGGCATTTGGGGCCTCAAGGAGCGCCACAGGGGCCTCGGAGACCGCCACAGGGGACCTCAGGGGGTGCCAATGGGTTCTCGGCTTCTCATACCTTTAAGGGGTGCCTCAGGGGGCGCCATATAGGGCTGCATAGGGGCCACAGGGAACTCAGGCCCCTAAACTGTTTGGTCTGAAAACTCCAATTTGAATCCAGATCATCATGATGCTAAATGCACTCAAGCTGACAGACTCCGCCCCCTGACCCTGCTCTCCTAACAGACTCCGCCCCCTGACCCTGCTCTCCTGACAGACTCCGCCCCCTGACCCTGCTCTCCTGACAGACTCCGCCCCCTGACCCTGCTCTCCTGACAGACTCCGCCCCCTGACCCTGCTCTCCTGACAGACTCCGCCCCCTGACCCTGCTCTCCTGACAGACTCCGCCCCCTGACCCTGCTCTCCGGCCTGCAGCAGAGCTCTAGTGGACTGAATGTGCTTCAACCTTGCTCTCATGTAATGCATCAAAAGACAACGTTCATATTCAATATTGTTCATGGCACATTGCAAATAAATGAGATTATATCAAAATAAAGAATGTTTCATGCAAGTTTAAGAGTTTGTCCTTGTTTGTTTGTATTACATTCATTTAAATGTCTGTTTGTTTAACACCAGCTGGGCGATGAATCAATATTAATCAATTGACTGATGTTTTTTAGGCTTTTGGTTTTATTTAAACTGTATTTTCAGATCCGACAGGCTGCGGTACATTTCACTCCTTTCTCTTCTTGCGTTATTATATTGTTGTGACTGAGGGAAACAAAACCTCTCAGTGTTTAGTCTTCACATATAATATTAGTTTTTAGTCTCTTTGTAGTTTTGATTCACTTTTATGTCGTTTTTTTGTAGTTGGCTTGCATCTCTTTGTAGTTATTTTGAGTCTCTTCCTGGTCGGTACGTATGTGCCTCTTTGAGAGACATTTTGCAGGTGAAGGCCAGGGGCCCCTGACACATCGGGCCCCTGGGTGCCTGGTAGGGCCGCTCAGCACTCCAAACAGGTCAAAGATGGCCAACCGGCCCGGGAGGAGAAACTACGATCAGAAACAAACCTCAGAGCGCCGTGAACGTGTGAGGAAGGTCGAGAATAAAAGTAGAAACAAGACGACAGGATGTAAAGTGGAAACAAGCGTTTACCCCGAGGTGGTATCGTGGTTTTATCACCCAGAGAAGAAGAAGAAGAGTTTCCTGTTCGCTCTGCTCAGCGGTGGCTCGTCACTCTGTTGCCGTTTCTCAGAACCAGCTTGATAAACATCGCTGAGAGTCGACAGTCACGATCAGTTTTAAAATGTAAAAAAAAAAACACAACTCACCACCGGACCGGGCTCTCCACGGTCCCCTCTGGCTCCTCGGATGCCGGGCCCTCCCTGTTTGAAACACGAGCAGCAGGAGATGATTAGAAGTAGTGAACACGCAGTGCATGCACTCTGCTGCTTTCTGCATTCACTGTAAATACTGACATGTTACTGCCTCAGGCAGCACACAGCTGGAAAAACTGGATCATTTAAATGTTGGTAATGCCGGGAGTCTGTTTCCTTTAAGGCACAGGGGTCAAACTCAAGGCTTGAAAGGCATATGATCATCTTAAAATTAAAGTGTATGCTGCTTTACAGTGTGCAGTGACCATAGACTACATCTCCCACAATGCATGTTGGTTTGTGACCCGCGACTGAACGGCATCCTACCGCCAGAAAGCAGCGTTTCCATTTCCTTTGAAGACGGGAAGTGAAAACATGTTCATGCTTCAAGAAGACGAACCGGTACTTTATGTTTTTACATTTATATAAATGCATGTGCAATATTTTTACATTTATATAAACAATAATCAAATGCAAAGACAGTTATTTAACAAAATGTTAGGGAGTAGTTTAGACAGCGTTTCAGTTACAACCATGATGCTGATGTGGCCCGCTTTAATGCAATCAATCAACACATTGATTGATCATAACTATATCACTATTATAACTACAGTCGTCCCTCACTATAACGCGGTTCACCTTTCGCGGCCTCGCTGTTTCGCAGATTTTTTTTAGTGTAATTTTGCATGTTTTTTTTTTACAGCGTACAGTATGAACGCGCATTGTGTTCTGCGTCCTGATTGGCTAAGGGACTGTACTGTACACCATTGTCAATCAATCTCCTCCGTGCAGCGTCTCCTGTGCAGTACAGAATGCGTTCGGCTAGCCAGATTTACATCAATGTTCAATCGCTAGCAGTGTGACTCTGAAGTGCTGTATGTTTGCAAGTTTTCTACCCGGAAAAACACGAACTGCAACGAAAAAGGCCCCTGCGGTCGCACCCAAAAGGCAGAGGAAGATGCTAACCATCGCAGAAAAAGTTGGACTTCTGGACATGCTAAAGGAAGGTAGAAGTTACGCGGCTGTAGGGCGCCATTACGGAATAAATGAATCTTCGGTTCGTTACATAAAGAAGGAGGAAAATTATGTTGTACTTTTTTTTTAAATCTGCGAAAGTTTGAACTTTGAGAGTGTTTAAATAAGAGAGAAATGTGAGAAAATGTTAATGCCTGTCTGAGAAAAGTGTATACAAGTGTGTGGTTAGGGGTTTACGGCCTTAAAACATGTATAATAATTGTAAAAAATAAAGCTGATTACTTCACGGATTTCGTCTATTGCGGGTTATTTTTAGAACGTATCCCCCGCGATAAACAAGGGACCACTGTATAAGACTCAATGCATGGCCCGGGGCTTCTGGAGTGAGTGTTGTGTGTCTGTGTTGTGTGTCTGTGTGCGGCTCACCGGCGGTCCGGCGGTGCCGGCCGGGCCCTTGCTGTCCTGGGTGCAGGTGCAGGCTTTGGGCATCGCCGGGCAGTCGGCCTCCTTCCTCTGGACGATGGCAGCCGGATGAGGACGACGCACAAAGACACACAAAGACGCACAAAGACGCACAAAGACACACAAACAAAGACACAAAAACAAGAAGATATGTTAATGCCATGACTTGATAAGTGATGAACTGAAGCAGCGTGTTTATTTCAGCTTCCCTATCTGATGGATCTGGTCGAAACAGGAAATTATGACTTTTCTTTAGGGGGTTTGAGTTTGACTTTCCACTCAGATTATCTTTAAAGATACGTGTTCTCATGACGTGTGAGGAAAAGAAACAACATCTTGTTGTAAAACATGTGTGCTACAAGTACGAAGAAAAACCTCACTGGCTTTTAATGCTACAAAGTTAATTATTCCTGTTGTGTGAAAACTTCATAACAAAAAATAATTCAGATGTTTAGAAGTGTGATTGTTAGAAGGTCCATTCATAAAAACAGTAATTTCACTGTTTTTATGAATGGAGTCTGGTGTGTTTGAAATATTGTCTGACATCGAGATATAGAAGTGAAGATGTTTTATATATAATATAATGTTCACTTAAACTGATATTGATTCAAACACAGACTATGGAGAAGAACCTCAAAGAAACTATTACTTTAAAACATGGTATACAAAATAATATATGTATAAATATATATATATATATATATATATATATATATATATATATATATATATATACATATATATATATATGTATTTATATATGTATAAATATATATACATATATATATAAAGAAATATTTTAAAAAAATATTCATATATATATATTATTCTATATTTATTTTTTTGTCTATATTTTTCGATACATTTATATATATATATATATATATATAATAAAAAATAAAAAAATATATATATATATATACATATATTTATATAAATATGTATACATGTATAAATAAATACATATATATATACATATATATATATATATATATATATATATATATACATATATATATATATATATATATATATACATATACATACATACATATGTAAATAAATATAGTTTGGTCTATAAAAGTCCTTTAAACGAGCGTCACTAAAACATATAGATGTCCTGCACACATTCTAAACAGTCGTCTTGTGTAAGTGAACGCTTCGTTTCTTAGAGACGGAGTGAACTTTGACCTCACCAGACCGGGCAGCTCGCAGCACTTGTCTCTGCTGGCCCACGAGGTGCTGCAGACGATGTCAAAGATCTGCAGCTGGAACTGCACAGGAGGAAAAAACACACACACAAATATCAAAACACACACACGTGCAGCGACGTACTCAACAGCCAATACAAACGCTTGTTTAATGGAAATAAAAAAGTTTTTTCCTGCATTTCTATTCTCTTTAGTTTAGCTGCAGAACAATAGTTTGCATAGTTTAATGTAACGGCTGCACATCTGCACTCAGCTGAGAAACAAGACTTTTAATCATCATTCTGTCTCTAAAGCACCAGAAGAAAACAGCTCTCAGTTTGACATCTTTCCTTGGAACCTTTTCTTTACCACGGCTCGTTGTTTTCACTTTGTGTCATTAGGGAACCCCGTGGTTCACGGGGGGTTAAAACACCGTGGGAGATTACAGGACTCCTCTTGGAAATAGTCAAAGAAACCAAAAAACACGAGATGAGAAAAAGCACAACGACGCGTTCAATCAATAAGGAGAAACGATTAGCAGATGAGATAACGGCCTCTTAAAGGGCCGGTAACTCGCCTCAGAGCAGCAGTTTGTTTCCTGTAAAAAATAAAAAAACACCAACTTCTTTCTGGAGCACTCACTCTCTGGAGGAGAGCGGCTGGAAACTGATTTGTTTGCGTTCATTAAGCGAATCGAGTGAAAGAAAGAAAACCCGGCTTTGATGAGATGAATTCAAACAGATGGAACCGACGCGGTGGGAAGATCACAGACTCACTGCTGTGACAAAGAACACGGCAGCTGTTTGTTGGCCAATCAGAAGGAGTTTTTTAATTTTGATATCTTATCAAGTTCAGGGATCTTGTTTTTTTTCTCTTTGGTTTGTGTGTGTGCGTGTGTGTGTGTGTGTGTGTGTGTGTGTGTGTGTGTGTGCCGTCCTCACCGGTGCAGAGCTGTCCTTGTTCCCCCGGGACCGGACCATCCTGCCCAGGACCTCCATGCCGTCGATGGTGATGTTCCCCGCCGCGTTGATGGGCTTCTCGGCCACGGCGCTGCAGTCGATCACCACTTTGGCGCTCGTCTTGCCGACGGCGATGTGAAGCTGAGAGACAGATAACAGTTATCAATAACAACAGTTATCAATAACAACTCAATCAATAACAACAGTTATCAATAACAACAGTTATTGATAACAGCTCAATCAATAACAACAGTTATCAATAACAACATTTATCAATAACAGCTCAATCAATAACAACAGTTATCAATAACAGCTCAATCAATAACAACAGTTATCAATAACAACAGTTATTGATAACAGCTCAATCAATAACAACAGTTATCAATAACAACAGTTATCAATAACAGCTCAATCAATAACAACAGTTATCAATAACAACAGTTATCAATAACAACAGTTACCAATAACAACAGTTATCAATAACAACAGTTATCAATAACAGCTCAATCAATAACAGTTAAATCAATAACAACAGTGTTGGTGCAACACTTCAGTGCGCCGTGTGTTTTATGTTTGGTGCGTCTGTGGCGCCCCCTGGTGGTCCAAACCTTCAGGGTATGTTGCTGGTTCTCTTCCTGCATGTTTTAGGATGACTTACGTTGGTCTAGTTACAAGGAATGCTGAACAAAAGGCTTTAAAATAAACAGAAATAAGATGAAATAAGAGGAGAATACAAACTCACCGAATTATAATTATATTAAATCTGCAGCGTGTGTGTCAGTAAACATGCAGCAGCAGAGCTGCTCTCATCTTTATCTAGCATGGGAGTTTTAAGAGTATTCCATCTGTTGACAGTAGAACTGGTGGTAGAACCGATAGTAGAACCGATAGTAGAACTGATAGTAGAACCGATAGTAGAACTGATAGTAGAACTGGTAGTAGAACCGGTGGTAGAACTGGTAGTAGAACTGATAGTAGAACTGATAGTAGAACCGATAGTAGAACTGATAGTAGAACCAATAGTAGAAATGATAGTAGAACCGATAGTAGAAATGATAGTAGAACCGATAGTAGAACTGACAGTAGAACCGATAGTAGAACTGATAGTAGAACCGATAGTAGAACTGGTAGTAGAACCGATAGTAGAACTGATAGTAGAACTGATAGTAGAACCGGTAGTAGAACCAATAGTAGAACTGATAGTAGAAATGATAGTAGAACCGATAGTAGAACTGACAGTAGAACTGATAGTAGAACCGATAGTAGAACTGATAGTAGAACCAATAGTAGAAATGATAGTAGAACCGATAGTAGAAATGATAGTAGAACCGATAGTAGAACTGACAGTAGAACCGATAGTAGAACTGATAGTAGAACCGATAGTAGAACTGGTAGTAGAACCGATAGTAGAACTGATAGTAGAACTGATAGTAGAACCGGTAGTAGAACCAATAGTAGAACTGATAGTAGAAATGATAGTAGAACCGATAGTAGAACTGACAGTAGAACTGATAGTAGAACCGATAGTAGAACTGATAGTAGAACCAATAGTAGAAATGATAGTAGAACCGATAGTAGAACTGACAGTAGAACCGATAGTAGAACTGATAGTAGAACCGATAGTAGAACTGGTAGTAGAACCGATAGTAGAACTGATAGTAGAACTGATAGTAGAACCGGTAGTAGAACCAATAGTAGAACTGATAGTAGAAATGATAGTAGAACCGATAGTAGAACTGACAGTAGAACTGATAGTAGAACCGATAGTAGAACTGATAGTAGAACCGATAGTAGAACTGACAGTAGAACCGATAGTAGAACTGATAGTAGAACCGATAGTAGAACTGGTAGTAGAACCGATAGTAGAACTGGTAGTAGAACTGATAGTAGAACCGGTAGTAGAACCAATAGTAGAACTGATAGTAGAACCAATAGTAGAAATGATAGTAGAACCGATAGTAGAACTGACAGTAGAACCGATAGTAGAACTGATAGTAGAACCGATAGTAGAACTGGTAGTAGAACCGATAGTAGAACTGGTAGTAGAACTGATAGTAGAACCGGTAGTAGAACCAATAGTAGAACTGATAGTAGAAATGATAGTAGAACCGATAGTAGAACTGACAGTAGAACCGATAGTAGAACTGATAGTAGAACTGATAGTAGAACTGGTAGTAGAACCAATAGTAGAACTGATAGTAGAAATGATAGTAGAACCGATAGTAGAACTGACAGTAGAACCGATAGTAGAACTGATAGTAGAACCGATAGTAGAACTGATAGTAGAACTGATAGTAGAACTGACAGTAGAACTGATAGTAGAACTGATAGTAGAACTGATAGTAGAACCGATAGTAGAACTGATAGTAGAACCGATAGTAGAACCGATAGTAGAACTGATAGTAGAACCGATAGTAGAACTGGTAGTAGAACCGATAGTAGAACTGATAGTAGAACCGGTGGTAGAACTGGTAGTAGAACCGATAGTAGAACCGGTGGTAGAACTGATAGTAGAACTGGTAGTAGAACCGGTGGTAGAACTGGTAGTAGAACTGATAGTAGAACCGGTAGTAGAACCAGTGGTAGAACTGGTAGTAGAACCGGTGGTAGAACTGGTAGTAGAACTGGTGGTAGAACTGGTAGTAGAACCGGTGGTAGAACCGGTGGTAGAACTGATAGTAGAACCGGTAGTAGAACCAGTGGTAGAACTGGTAGTAGAACCGGTGGTAGAACTGGTAGTAGAACTGGTGGTAGAACCGGTGGTAGAACAGCGCCCTCTTGCTGTGTGGAGCTGTAAAACAATGCGGCACATTTCCCTCCCAAGCCAGCCTCCTGAAGGCTCACGGTCCACTCTACTCTACTTTAGTCAACAACAACAACATGAAGATGCACAAATGGTTCTCGTAGAACCGACCTTGTGGAAGCTGCCGTAGAAGAGCTTCTTGATTTCGGGCCCTTCGAAGGTGACCGTCTGGAACTCCCCCTTGTAGTCGTTGTTGAAGAACGTCAGCGTCTTCCCTCCGTCTGCAGGGAGACGCGCGATCCACACGTCCAGTTACGCGACATTTAAAACGGACAACACCAAAGGAAACGAGGGGTTTGAGACTCACTGTCCAGGATGACTCCCACCAGCGGCTCGTTGTTCTTGTCCAGGATCTCCCAGAGGGCGAAGGGCTCCTCCGGGGTGTCGGGCAGCAGCCGGAACAGCAGGGTGACGGTGTAGTCGGAGGGCAGCCCCTCAGGGTGCAGGTACCTGGTGGGCTGAGCCAGGAAGGCGTCGCCGTGCAGGTGGAAGCAGGGGAAGGTGTTGAAGGTGCCGGGCACCAGGGACACGCCGGAGACGCTGCCGTACCGGCTCTCCACCAGGCCGAACAGCTCCATCATGCGGAAACCTGCCATTTGAACTCGTCAGGCTTTTGTGGACGTTTGAGGTAAGAAGCTGCAGAACACGACGTGAAGCTTTCCTTCTCACTAAATGAAGATGTAGTATTTATAATTTTTTTCTAATCTTTATTTTATTCATTTTATTTATATTTTATTTTTTCTAATCTTTATTATATTTTTTGTGTATTTTTATTATTTTATTTGTATATATTTATTCTTTTTTCCATCTTTAATTCTAATTTCTTTACAGATTTTATATTTTTTTTATTATTATTATTTTTTATGTACATCAATTGGCACTTAGCTGCTGTTCGCTCCTCTTGATGCTGAACTGGGTTTCTTGTGCAATGACAATAAAGTTGAAGCTAAGCTAATGAAGCTAAGCTGATGAACCAATTACACTCCATAATTTGGTCACGCTGATTTGTCAATACTGTAGTTTAGTTATGTTGTTTGCTCTGCAGTCTTTCCTTTGTTCTTCATCTGGATCGAGGACATTTAGATCAGACTGATTTACAGATTTAAAAATCTAAATGTTTTAAAGTCGCCTGATCTTACGAAACGTCTGCACTCCAAAAATATATTACATTAAATATGTTATTACAAAAATCTGTCAGAATCTGATTACACTATTGGGTTCTAATCACATTTTGGATGACGTCAGGAGATCATTTTATTACATCTTCCTCATTATTAAATATTGATGCGACGACCCCCAACAAGTTTTGATTGTTTTCTGACTCGAGACACCTCGTTTATTTATTTATGAAACCAAAAACAACAACAATGAGAAGACTTCTTTCACACAACCGGAGAAATGAAACATTGTATCATATTCCTGAGGTCACATGACTCCTGAAACATCGATCGCTGCGACCTTCGTTCTGTCCGTCGTCTCTTTTACCCCCAAAACATTTTTTATGTTGTTTTTTTACCTTTTTGCAGTTTTTATTTGTGTTTTTGTGTGTTTTTGTGTGTTTTTCTTGAGGAATAAAGGTTGAAAGAAGCTCTCCTACCGGGCGTAATGCTGCCGCTCATCGGTACGGACGGACACGCTGCGGAGGAAACAAGAGAAAAGTGCGTTAGATTCAGAAGGGGATCGAACCCCCGGCCCGCCCGACGAGCGCCCGCTCTACTCACTGGCGGTGGCGGCCTCGCACACGAAGGTCACCAGCTTCTCCTCGATCTTCGTGAAGGCGTCCAGGTCGTCCACGAAGAACACGTGGCGGTCGCTCGGCTTGCTGGCGATGCTCACCAGCTCGCCGTAGTCGGCGTCCGCGAAGCCGATGGCGAACACGATGAAGCCTTTAGAGAGGGGGGGGGGGGGGGGGGGGTCAGGACCAGGTCTTCAACAGGGGGCAGCGACCCCTAGGGGTCCATGGAGGAACTGCTTGTAAAATCTTTGGTTGACATTTTTTCTTCTTCAATTTTGTAAATATTTTGTAAATATTTTGTAAATATTTTGTAAATATTTTGTAAATATTTTGTAAATATTTTGAAAAGAATGTCTGTACAATATTGTCAAAATATTTCTGTAAAATATTTCTGTAAAATATTTTCTAAATATTTCTGTACAATATTTCTGTAAAATATTTTCTAAATATTTTCGTAAAATATTTTTGTAAAATATTTTTGTAAAATATTTTTGTAAAATATTTTGTAAAATATTTTGTAAAATATTTTGTAATTCATGCTTTTAAAATATTTTTTAATTCATATTTTTTATATTTTAATATGTAAATATGTTTTCCCACAAATGTAAATGCCTTGAAAATACATGAAAATAAAATGTATAATTAATTCATGAATAATAGTTATAATATTAAAAATGAAGAACTCAATTAACATAAAAACAATAATCCAACACATTGAATGGATAAATGGAGGCAGAAGAAGAAGAAACAAATATATACAAATAAAACACCTCAATTTGAATAGCTTGTATAACTGATTATCCTGCAGAGACAGATAATGTTGGTATTGGGACCAGTGTGTTTATAAACAGGCAGTAGCACGGCCACCCTATTCACTGCACATACAATATGTATAAATATGAATATATGGACCTGTGTATTATTTTAATAGCTTATGTTTATAGATGGGACTGGGCCCAGTTTGATAAAAAACACAATTGTATACAATATATATATATATATAGACAGTAAATATATATATACTAGGGGGTCCATCTCTATCAGTTTGGGGGTCCTTGGCCTGAAAAACGTTGAAGACTTCTGGTTTAGATGATACAAATGAAATATTTATTTTACATTTGACTATGATGTGACCTCTGACCTTCCATCTGCATCTCCTTGGACACCTTGTTGACGTCGTCCTGCGAGCGTCCGTCGGTCAGGACCACCAGGACGTTGGGGATCCCCCTCCTGACTCCGCCCTCCGCCGTGAAGATGTTGTCCTTCACGTGCTGGATGGCTCGCCCTGATTGGACGAGAGGATCACGTGATCATCTCCTACTTATTTATCGTCACCAGGCGGACCTTTCTGCCGTTATCTCTGCTCTCTTCAGAGACGCAGACTTCCTTGACAAAACCAGTGATTTAGGCGTCTTTTTGAACTTTTGATGCAAACAGCATTTATTACAAAATAATGTAATACAACAATATATATTTTAAATCATTTTAAAACCACAGGCTGTGTATGGATCACAGAGCTGCTGCACCAGTGAGGCCACTGGGAACAGATTTCTGGTTACTGGTGACAGCTCTCGCTGTGGGAGGAACTCACAGAGCTGCTCTGCAAACACTGATTAATGACTCTCAGTACAGTGTGTGTGTGTGTGTGTGTGTGTGTGTGTGTGTGTGTGTGTGTGTACCCGTCTTGGTGTTGCCTCCCTTGTAGGAGATCTTGTTGATGGCGTCCAGCAGTCTCTCCTTGTCGCTGTAGGAGTTCAGCTTGAACTCCGTTCTTGCGTCGTCACTGAACTGAGCGATGGCGACCTGACGGACACCAGAGGTCAGGAGGGTCACACAGGAACTTCTCCTCTTGAGATCTTAGACGTGTTCCTTTTTTTTGTATTTCAAATGTAATTCGACCAAATGCATTAAGAAGCACGAAACAAATGGATTGTGTTAAGTGTCAGAAGTCTGAAATGCACAGATATTCTGAGAAATAAAGTCAAAATTCATTAAAAAAGAAGGTAAAAAAAAGCAAAAAGCTCCTACAATTCTTCTAATGAGGGAACACAAAGATGATTGGTCCTGTAATCCACTGATGAAAGTATTTTAATTACCTCACTCCTGGAAAAAATGGAGTACTAAGCTAATGCCAACCTGTCAATCTGTCAATCACAGTAAGCCCCGCCCCTAAAGCAAATCCTGCTTTATGATCTGTTTGACCATTTTGAGTCATTTTCTATAGACTTCTATACAACCAGAGGAGTCGTCCCCTGGTGGTCAGTAGAGAGAATGCAGCTTTAACACATGAAGCATATACTTCTATACAACCAGAGGAGTCGTCCCCTGGTGGTCAGTAGAGAGAATGCAGCTTTAACACATGAAGCATAGACTTCTATACAACCAGAGGAGTCACCCCCTGGTGGTCAGGAGAGACAATGCAGATTTAACACATGAAGCATAGACTTCTATACAACCAGAGGAGTCACCCCCTGGTGGTTAGTAGAGAGAATGCAGCTTTAACACATGAAGCATATACTTCTATACAACCAGAGGAGTCACCCCCTGGTGGTCAGGAGAGAGAATGCAGATTTAACACATGAAGCATAGACTTCTATACAACCAGAGGAGTCGCCCCCTGGTGGTCAGTGGAGACTCTCATAGACTTCTGTGTCTTGTTCTGCTGCTATGACTTCCTGGTAAATGACCCGTCCCTCCCACCAGAACCACCAGAACCACCAGTACCTGCGTGCCGTCCGGTCCGATCCGGTCCAGAGCTCCGCTGGTGCTGTACAGGAAGCGGATGATCTTCAGGAAGTTCTCGTCCCCGATGCTCCAGGACCCGTCCACCAGGAAGACCAGGTCCGCCCGGGCTTCCTTACAGACTGGACCGAGGGGAAGAGGTCGCACGTTAGGGTTTTTATATTCTGCTTTGGACGAATTTCCTCCATACGTCTCTCGGATTGTTGGAAGAACTTAATTAATGAGTTGATTTAATGAGTCATATCTCACATATTTCATATTTTTGTTGGCTGATCCAAAGAGGCTCCTACTCTAAAAATAACGCCTCGTTTTATTCTCTGCTTTCTTTCTTTGTTTTTCTCGTTGTTGCGTAACGTTACTTTCGTTTCCATTTTTAATCGCCGGGCCAATAAACAAACTTGATCTTCATGGATTGACGACTCGGCAAGAAAAGCAGCCTCTAAATGAAGTCGACCTCTGATTGATTAAAAAAGGTCTCAACTCGTGAACAATTGGAAAAGTGTTGAACTCATTAAAAGTTCGCTCTCTCCTCTAATGAAATCCCATTTAAGGGTCCGCTGCTGCCAGACCGCTTTAGTTCTGTCAGCCGCTCTTCTGCAAACATTTACTGAGTAAACTGATATTCTTTCACAATAAAAGCCCAGCCGGCGGCGGCGGCGTCTCACATCGATCAGGTTTCCCTCCGAGGGGAGGAGCGCCCACATGGATTTATGTTACAGGTTACTTAAGTTCAGCGATTGGAAGTCAACAATCGTGCTGGAAAATAGGAGATGTCCACAAAATAAAATGTTTAACTCTCTGAACCCCAAAAACCCGCCGGTGGGATGGAAGAGCAAGCTTCTTTCTTTTTTTTTAAACAATCACTAAAGCTATATATATATAAATATTTATATACATATATAAAATAAATAAAATAAATAAAATAAATAAAATAAATAAAATAAATAAAATAAATAAATAATACTATATATATATATAAGTATATATCACGTACAGCCTCCATTTCCCCACATCATTGGTAAAACAATGTTGTATGAATAGATTTCAGTGTTTTCCATTTTTTTTTATGATAAACTATCAAAGAAATAATTATTTTTCATGATTTATGGCATTATAACTGTGTTACTCTGCACAAAAGACATTTTCCACATTATTTCTACTTCTTGCCACGAACGCGCTCCATAGAGGAGCAGCACTTTTATATATTATATATATTATTAAAAAAACAACTTCTACAGTGAACGTGCATCTTGAATGAGTTACCTTCAATTTAAATATGATAAGATAATAAAAAGACGCGTCATGTTTAGTCTAACAGCTAGGTGGTGTTTATGTTTATGAAACGGATGAGTGAAGGAAGTGAAGAAGACGTCTCAGACTCTTTAAATATAATTCATCTCTTTAATTCAACGCGATCCGTTTGATCCTTAGAACTGAAAATTATCCCCGTCGTTCTTCACACATATAGAACTCTTTGAGCCTGTTTTTATATGCCATCATTAAGCGTGTGTGTGTGTGTGTGTGTGTGTGTGTGTGTGTGTGTGTGTGTGTGTGTGTGTGTGTGTGTGTGGGCGGAGAACACTTACAGCTGATTTAATCTGCTTGTGAACTGTCAGCGTTGACTGACACTAAACTGTCGTCGGCATATTGTGAAGTATTTAACATGAAACGTGGGCAGAGCGGGATCTGAACTCATCGTCTCCGTCAGAGAGAACAGAACTATATATATATATAGATATACATAGATATATATATATATATATATATATATATATATATATATCTATATATAGATATATTCATATCAGCAGATAAAAGAAAAGGAAATAAGTCTTTTTCCTGTTGGTTATTGCAGAACAAAGAAAACATATTTTCCATAAATGTTCCTCTGTGCGTCAGCTGAGAAAGAACTTATTGGTTTACGTGTCTTTGGGATTCGCTCTAAAACGTTGTGGAGTAGAAGTACGAAGTTAAATAAAATACTCAAGTACAAAGACATCATTGAGCAAATGTACTCTGATAAATAATGGCGCTAACTAGAACCACTAAGGGTTCTTCTGCTTGTCCTCATCGGAGAACCATGGTTGGTTCCATCCCTTTCCGAGGGTTCTACCTTGAACCCAACATAAAAGGGGTTGTACCTATAACCATCCGTGAAAGGTTCCACCCAGAACCCAATTCATCCAACTCATAAGGGTGCTCTTAAGAACCCAACCAGGAGGTTCTAGCGACAACCCTTTAATATTCAAAAGGTTACCACACGGGTTCTAAAGAGAACCTTTTAATATCTGTAATGGTATTATTAAGAACTCACACAATGGGTTATATCCAAGACCCTTGTATATTGCAAAGGTTTCAGCTAGGACCAGCACAGGGGGTTCTAACCAGGACCCTTTTATTTGACCTCAAACCATTCATGAAGAACCCGTATGGAACCTTTATTTCTACTGACGGCTGTGAATGCAGTTTATTCCTGAAACAAAAAGTGAAATTATATATATATATATATATATATATATATATATATATATATATATATATATATACACACACACACAGAGAAAACCACCAGAGAAAACCACGTAACACCGGCTCCTACCTTCCTTGGCAGCGGGGATTGTGGGTAGCGGCGTGGTGGTGGGGGGCGTGGTCGGCTTCGGGGTCGGGGCGGGTTCTGCACAGAGAGAACAAAAAAGAGACGCGTGATGAAGACGTGAAAACACACACACACACACACACACACACACACACACACACACACACACACACACACACACACACACACACAGACATTTAACTACGTTGAGCTCTGTGATTTCAGCTTCTGTATAATTTGGTAGATGGATCACAGAGACGTCTCAATCAAACTCTCCTCCTCCTCCTCCTCCTCCTCCTCAATAAAACACATTTTCCTCATTCATTGCTGTTCTAAATTAAATCCGCTCCCTGAGGCCGTGAATTACTCGTTAATAGCAGGTGGGGAGCGTTTCTGTAGCGGCCGCCTACAGCGAGTCGTTTGGAGGAAGAAGAAGAAGAAGAAGAAGAAGAAGAAGAAGAAGAAGAAGAAGAAGAAGAAGAAGAAGAAGAAGAAGAAGAAGAAGAAGAAGAAGAAGAAGAAGAAGAAGAAGAAGAAGAAGAAGAAGAAGAAGAAGAAGAAGAAGAAGAAGAAGAAGAGCTTCACGCTCAGGAATACCTGAGATCTACTTCCTGTCTTTCATCTCCGTGGTTGAGACATTAGTCCTGCTTTGATTTATTTTAGCCAAACATTCATTATAATTGCCCGCCGATACGACGGCGCCGTTTACAGATCAATTAGTGCCCTCGAACGCAACACCGTCCACAAACACAGCGACGCCATCTGAACTACCGGCTGCAGGAATGAGGCGCGTCTCTGCTTCCTGATGCCTTTAAAGGTCTCTTTTGTTTGCTCCAGTAAAATAAATATGGTGTTTGTGGCCGCCGGTGCAGAACAAACGTCTCCTTCTGAAAAGAAGGAAGACGTCTCGTCTCTCGAGCATAAAAGATGTTTTATGTTGAAGATGATCGTCATGCCAGCCTGCAGGGCTGCTGCTTCTTCTTCTACACACACAATGACAGCTGACAGTCTGTAAGAGTGTGTGTGTGTGTGTATTGTTATCATAACACACGCACGGAGGAGGTAACGGACTCCATGTGTCCATGTTCATATGCAGAGAATAAGCTGGTCAGCATCTCTGAAACGTTAGTTTTACAAGATCAGGTGTTCTGAAAAAGTCAAATGTCTCCTCAATAACTGATTTCTGAAGAAATGCAAAGAGAGAAAGTTCCTTAAATTTAAGCCAACGCTTTGTTTTACAAATAGATGTTCAGAGTTTTCTGTTTCAGTGACTGAGTGGGCGTGGCTTGGTGGGTGTGTCTGAGTGGGCGTGGCTGAGTGGTTTAGACTGAGTGGGTGTGTCTGAGTGGTTGTGAGTGAGTGGGCGTGGCTTGGTGGGAGTGTCTGAGTGGGCGTGGCTGAGTGGTTGTGACTGAGTGGGTGTGTCTGAGTGGTTTAGACTGAGTGGGTGTGGCTTGGTGGGCGTGGCTGAGTGGTTGTGACTGAGTGGGTGTGGCTGAGTGGTTGTGATTGAGTGGGCGTGGCTTGGTGGGCGTGGCTGAGTGGTTGTGACTGAGTGGGTGTGGCTTAGTGGGCGTGGCTGAGTGGTTGTGATTGCGTGGGTGTGGCTACCTGGTTGTGACTGAGTGGGCGTGGCTGAGTGGTTGTGACTGAGTGGGCGTGGCTGAGTGGTTGTGACTGAGTGGGCGTGGCTGAGTGGTTGTGGCTGAGTGGTTGTGGCTGAGTGGGCGTGGCTACGTGGGCGTGGGCGTGGCTACGTGGGCGTGGGCGTGGCTCTTACGTGTTTTCTCGGTGACGCTGACGGCCGGCCCCTCGGTGCCGTCCTGCAGCTGCGCGTAGACGCTCATCTTGTACTGCGTGTCGGCCTTCAGGTTGTTGAAGCAGTGCCGGTTGGCTCCGCCGCTCAGCTTCGTCTCCTGCTTCTGACCGTCTGCGGCAGGAACACAGATCACCTCGTTAGCGTTGTGGAGAAAGGCTGCTCCCATCATGCATTTGGTTTCGTGGGGGAAAAGGTTTTTAATATTTTGATCTATGAACAGCCAGGAAATATTAGGACCTAATGAATCGGAATCTGCAACAACAATCACACAAAAACAAAGCATTGGCATGTTAGGAAGGAGTTTCAGTCAAAAAACTGTGTCATTCAGTTCAAAAATGGAAAAATTACTTATTTTATGGCAAAACATTGGGCGATTTGGGCATGCTGGGTACTTATAAGGTGAAAGAAACCTTTGTAAACAGCAGCTCTCTCGCTCTCGCCAAATACGCGGACTCCATTGACAAAAACACTCTTTATTCAAACTTGACAGAAACTAAATAAAACTCATTAAAGCCTTAGTTCATATCTTTTACACTTTTTTTCGCAACAATCACGTCTCGAAATAAACCCCTTAATTAATTCACCGCGTGAGGCGTGAACATATCCGGAGAGGAGATCAGACATCAGAGAGGCAGCTGGGAAATGAACAAAAGTAATATTTTCACTTCTAATCTGGGGGATTAAGGGTTTATTCTGTGATTGTTTGAGGAGAGCAAAGTGTAACCAAGACGAGGTTCAGAAAGTTTCATTTTGTTTCCGTCGAGCTTAAATTAAGGGAATTTTTTCACAGTCAAATTACAGTTTTTGTCAATGGTGTCATGTTTGAGATTTTCTTGTTTTCTGTTTTATTTTGAAGTCCGTGTCTCTTGTTTCCCTGCACTTCCTGTCCCTGTGATTGTCTGCCCTGTCCCTGATTGTTTCCTCCTGTGTCCAATCACCTTCCCTGTGTGTTTAAACCCTGTTTGTCTCCTGACCATTATCAGAAGCCGCCACGTGACAAATGGAGTCTGGTGGTTTCTGCCGAGGATTTCACGCTTCAACAAAAACGGTGGATCTGTCGGGTCCATCCCATAATGTGCGTTCTACTCTCGCGGTTAATGATGACCATCAGCTTTTCGTTTACTGACTCGCTTCATTGTTTTCACTTTCTCTTTCTCTGGTTTCAAACGTCCCTCGAGGTGTTTTTGTCACTTTGTGTTTTCTGCCTTCTTCACAGGAGGACGTGACAAAGCAAATCCAATTACTGAATTAATCAACGCGTGTTTGTCGTGTTTGTTCTCGCCGGCGGTCGGAGTCTGCTGGCAACCTGTCAAACACGTTTCAAGGAAGAAGGAAAAAACATTTCCACAAAAACACTCAATGGCTTCACTTTGTACGACGTCAGCGACGCGTTGAAGATCCTGAGGCCGAAGTTTACAACGTCAAATGATTTAAATGCTGCGCGGCTGCAACGTTAAATGCTTTTATCGTAGAACATGAATGCAGATAGCAGGATGAGTCTGTCTGCATTTAAACGTCTGCTACAGCGAAGCAGACGTCTTTTAATTACATCCTGAGAGATAATTCAGCAAAAATAAAAAAGGTAAAATATACGCCAGCGATTTTGCTTCTCTGCACCATTTGGCATCCCCTCCAGACGAACGTCATAGAGAAGCGAATGAAAACACTTCCACACAAACTCAGTCTGTACATTTACACGAATGCATGACAGATTATTTATGTAATTCATATCCAATGTGGGGATTCTTCTTTCTTCTCATAAGGATTTCATACAAATCCAGAAGAGAAAGCGTCCGCATACGAGTCATTTTGGGACGCACCGGCAAATATTCTCATTATTGGAGTCAGTGTTGTTTCAACACAAACATCTGGAATCAATATTCAAAACAATAATATGAATAAATACAAAAAAATGACTCACAATCAGGAAATTCATGTTCAGTGTTTGACAATTTCTGAAGGAAGTCGGTCAGTACTGAAAATAATATTTCATTTATATTACTTCAAATTGTATAATATATTATTTATATTTATAATAATAATGAAACTAATTCAAAACACAGATTTAATTCACATGAGTTTGTGGGAACCATATATTTTTATTGTGATTCTCTTATTTGTATTTGCATCTTATTTGTCTGCAGTTTAGATCCAAATGTTGTGAGGAAACGAGACGTTTATCGTCTCCGTTCATTTGAATAAAACAATAACTTTTATCTTCTCTTCATTGTTCTCGTCGTCTCTCTCTTCCTGAAGCGGACACGTTTCCTCTGTTCCTCAGCAGAGCCGCTCCCCGAGAGGAACGCAGCTCCACGTGACGTTAACGGCGGCCTGAAGGTGATGAAGAGCGGCCATTAGAGCGCCGCTTGGGGACGCCGGCTGCATTAAAAGTCCATCTCTCTCTCCGAGGAGGCGGCTGAGCGCCGGGCGAGTCCCACCGTCTGTTGTTTCAGGTGTTTTTATTTATTTGTGTGTTTATCGGTTTCAAACAAACGGGGGGAAATACTGCAAATGATTGCTGTCGGCTCTGAGCCCCGCTGGCTGCTGGGAGTCAGAGCCCAGAAAAATGACTTTTCTTTATGAGGGCGACTCGGTGCTGAGAGGGAGGCGGATATCAGTCTCATGAAAGCTTTCATAAAGAGGCTGCAGGTCATCTGAGGACGGGGTTCATGTCGCTCAACACGTTTAAATGTGTGTAAAGTAACGGGGGAAACGCTCCACATGGATGACAAAGAACAACGAGGGACACTTGTATTAAGACATGAATCAATAATTCTGTTCATTCAAAGGTGTCGCAAACGTTTCCTCTCAGAGAGCAAAACAAACCAACACAAACACATCTCCATCTCCCAGAAAGTCTCTTCCAGGTTTGTGGAGTGTTTTTTTTTCAACCCCCCGATCATATCAGAGGTGGTCTAGGTTGAATGACTGATATCTGATATTTAATAAAAGGCCAACTCATTCATCAGCCGACACATCGGCTCCAAAGGAGAGCCGGTGAGACCTGACTTGAAGAATGCAGGCTTAAAGGGCCAGTGTGTATACATTAATATTAATATGAATTAATTATGTTTTCTTTAGTGTTTAATCTCCTGATAGACGAGCTCTTGTGTTTCCGTTGCTTCAGAACGAGCCTACGGAAGCCCAGAACCGACAAAACAAGCACTGGCTCTGCAGAGGGACTTTTAAAAGGTTCAAGTTCAGTGGGAGGAGTTTCAGTTGCAATCTGCGACCTCACCACTAGATGCCGCCACGTCCGCCACGCCAGACCGTCAACGTGAGACATGGAGTCTGTAGTTTTCATACGGCGGATATAATAAGTTGTATGTTCTGAGTTCTGATCACTTTTGGATTTCACTGAGCGTCTTCCCCGGAGAAACATCCGGCGTCTCATGCCGACAGCAGCCATCTACCCACAATGCAATGGACTTCAAGGAGGAGCACTTGTTTTGTTGTGTATGACGCCTTGATGATGAAGGACCTCCCTCTGTAAGCATAGGTTCTGTTCTCTTTGAGGCTCGGCCGTCAGAACAGACGACCGGGTGTGATTACCGTCGTCGGCGTGAATCTCCCCGACAGCTTTAATGCGACCTTTTGTCTCCTCTCCGGTGTTCAACCGCACGCAGCAGATATTAATGTCAGGACCTTTCAGACGCGACACAACAACATCTCTGTCGTCTCAGAGTCTCTCTCTCTCTCTCTCTCTCTCTCTCTGCATTCTGAAACTCCCACTGATGAAAGCATGCCCCCCCCCCCCTCTCAAACTCCTACCACACAGATATGCAGCATGGGGGATGGATGGGAAAGAACCTCACAGCCTCGTGTGCAGTACGCGTCCCACTGTAACATTTAGAGACAGGAACTCAACCAGAGAGCCGATAATGTGGCAGGAGAGGAGTGAATGTGTGAATGTGTGAATGAGTGAATGTGTGAATGTGTGAATGTGTGAATGTGTGGGGGAAGAAGTGAGAGAATCAAGACTTTGTCCCTGAAGACCAAAAGGTCCAGTTAAGCACGAAGATTAGAGGCATCACAAGTGGTGCTGGTCCATTTATTTGTTTGAGACGCTGCATGGACACCTCATGCACACCTCATGCACGCCTCATGCACACCTCATGCACGCCTCATGCACGCCTCATGCACACCTCATGCACGCCTCATGCACACCTCATGCACACCTCATGCACGCTTAATGCACGCTTAATGCACACCTCATGCACGCCTCATGCACACCTCATGCACACCTCATGCACACCTCATGCACGCTTAATGCACGCCTCATGCACGCCTCATGCACGCCTCATGCACGCCTCATGCACACCTCATGCACGCCTCATGCACACCTCATGCACACCTCATGCACGCTTAATGCACGCCTCATGCACACCTCATGCACGCTTAATGCACGCCTCATGCACACCTCATGCACACCTCATGCACGCTTAATGCACGCCTCATGCACACCTCATGCACACCTCATGCACACCTCATGCACGCTTAATGCACGCCTCATGCACACCTCATGCACGCTTAATGCACGCCTCATGCACGCTTAACATACGCCACATGCACACCTCATGCACGCCTCATGCACGCTTAACATACGCCTCATGCACGCCTCATGCACGCTTAACGCACGCCGCATGCAACTTCAGTGCCAACGTGCTTGTTTGCCACATCTGCCTGGAAGTCTTTCTCTGGTTCCTCGCTCCACAGGAGTGCTTTTGTGCACATTTACCCCCCAAAAACACAATGTGCATCAGGCTGCACTCCAGAGAACACAGCCGTGTGGATGGAAGGCTGCGTACCTGAACGCCACACGGTGGATGTATGGATGTTTGCAGAGTGCAGGTCGGTACTCACTGAGCAGAGACTCCATGGCCACCCGGTAGCTGCCGGCGTGGCGGTGAGGCTGCCACTGGCCGCAGATGCTGCTCATCCTCACCTGGTACGCACTCAGGTTGGTCACCCCCAGGTTCACTGCAGGGGGGAGGGGGGAATGTCATGTGACAAATACAAAATGGTTTCTTTTCTTAACCTGTAATGCAATGACAGCACGTACTCCTTCACATCTGGATGCTGACAGACACAAACGCATGGAAATATTCTGGATGATTCTCCATGAACTCTGAACACATTTTGGTCTCAGCTGTGATTTTAAAGCCGTTTGAAACCAAAGCAAATATTCTGACACCTCGATGACAGCCGGTTTCCGCAGAAGGAAATCTGTTTGAATAATGAAATATTTGTTCAGGGTACAATACATATCGCCATCATTTTGGCATAAAGTTTGCCGTATTTTCAGAGCAATGGGAGTTTGATTTCAGAGGAAGTAAACGTTGGACAAATTGTCTTTTTTGGGTCTGATGGGAAAAAATTCGGACTTTTGAGTTTCCCAACAATGGGCCATACATATACTATATATATATATATATATATATATATATATATATATATATATATATATATATATATTTTAAGACCTGAGGTGGCACTGTGGCTTTTCTAAAACCCTCTAACAACACAATAATGTATAGGACTAAAAATCTGAGAAGACTAATTGAGCCTCATGAGGAAAATGGAACACAGCTTTCAGTTTAAACTCTGGTGAAACTTCTCTTGAGCTCATGAAGTCATGTTCGGTTGCCCGCTGTGGTTCTTTCTACTGAACCGGACCGCACATCATCTCCACCACCACGTCCTCCACGTTTGTGTCACGTAGTCGTAAACGGATCGCAGGAAGAAAAAGCCTCTGTGACCACATTCGGATATTTTGACTTCTGAACTCGTAAAAAAAAGATGAAGCTGTAGAGAACTGCACCGCGTCACAGCCGGTTGAACCACACACCACCACGCTCACAGATGACGGATTATTTTAAAGCGCGGCCAGCTGGACGAGAGTTATTTACAGAGAGAATTACAACACACACACACACACACACACACACACACACACACACACACACACACACACACACACACTCTGTGACTGCATAATGCATCTCAGCTTGTGAGGTTGAGAGATTTGATCACTCCTTAATCATCTTGATTCCTTGATATTATGCTAATATATATATAAATATATATATATATATATATATATATATATATATATATATATATATATATATTTTGACAAAATTTAAAAAAATGTTTTTACGAATCTTCATGTATCATATTTATATTTCTGCAATCAATTTATTGCTATTAAATCACATAAATATGTGACACACTAGTATTGCGTTATAATACAGATCTTTAGCATAATAGCGTAATACTAGTTTTTTTTTTTTTTACATGATTAAACCGACATAAAAAGTAAAAAAATAAATCTTCAAGTATTGAAATATTTTAACTCGAACTAGAAATCCTTGTAACGCTTGAACATAATTTGGTACCTCATATTTTGACAAAACTCTACGTATATAAATCCTTTTTTTTTTTACGAATCTTCATGTATCACATTTATATTTCAGCATCCTTTTTTTAAATCAGTTTATTGCTATTAAATCACATACATATCTGTAATGTATTTTAGGTTCATACCGCTGTCGTACAACTTTAAATGTAAGAAAAACGTATTTCTGATAGAATGGATCTACAAACTGTAACTAAGCTAACGAGGACACGAGATAATCGATACCTTCTCCATTGCACACCACGATGCATTGTGGGTAGAAAAGAGACATAAAGACAGCGGCTGGAAGCTCTTTCCAGAGTTCCAGTAATTAGCCACCGATGGTCTCAAGGAATTAACGCCTCAAGAGTTTGACGGTTGAATCTAATTAGTGGAGAAAAGACACTTTACAGAATGAAAAGCAGCTGAAGAAGTCATCGAGGTTCAGAAACATAAATGATACAGCAGCTGGGAAACAACAACACAACAAAGAGTAAAATAAATGAAACAACAACGAAAGACAAAGAGGAGAGGAAGAGGAAACCACTGCTCTCAAGAAAGAGAACAAAAGTATTTAGTGAAGGAATTACTTGAGTAGGAAGTAACTTAAGAAATTAATGAGATGTCTTTTATTTGATATATATATATATATATATGCATATGCATATATATATATATATATATATATATATATATATATATATATACATATATACACAAATATATATGTACATATATATATATATATATATATATATATATATATATATATATATATATATATATATATATATATATATATATGTGTGTATATTTGTACATATATCCACAAATATATCCACATATATATATCCACATAAAATAAAAGACAACTCATTAATTTCTTAAATTACTTCCTACTCAAGTAATTCCTTCACTAAATACTTTTGTTCTTTTTCACAAGTAGTTATTTTGATATATATATATATATATATATATATATATACATCTATTGCATGCAGATGCAATATATTTTTATATATATATATAAATATATTCAGATCAGAGATTCAAGTGCAGGAAACGCTCTCCAGCGTTCGGTCTGAAGGGAAACGTGTGGTTTGGTTTTTGTGTAACAGAGTGAGAATGTGAGACAGATGATACAACCACAGTAGCTACAGTCAGTACTAGTTATTTTATATATATTTCATATACTGTATATATAGTACGTACAGGTCTTGGCCCTCCCTGCCAGAGCGTCGCTGGACCCCGTGGTGTACGAGGCGATGACCTTCACGCTGTACTCCGTCCCGCTCAGCAGGTTGACGATCAGCATGGTGCTCACGTCTTCTCCCACGAAGGTCTCCAGCGCCGGGCCTGGAGCTGAGGGGGGGGGGGGGGCACCGTCAGCCTCAAGGAGGGAGGAAGAGGAGGGGCAAGACAACGACCCCGAGGAGGAAAAGAACCAACAACGGTTCTGTGTGTTCTGTTGGTTCTGTGTGTTTGGAGTCACAGGACTCAGATTAACTGAAGCTGCTCGAGTGCTTCGTCTCCCTCAGGTTCCTCTTTATGCTCATGGACCTTTTAGCTGAGTTACGCAAACACATTACTAATATATTCTATAACAATTCTATATATATATTTATTTTATTTTTTGGTAAGAACATTTGTTTGTGATGAGTTGATGCGACTCAGCTCTGATTCATGATCACACAGGAGTCCTTCAAGCAATTAAAAGCAAAACATCTCAATAAAACTAGTTTTCTAAAGGGACCCTGAGCTCAGATGCACTACCACTTTAGTCCACAGGGGGAGACAGAACCAACACAAAATAAATAAAAGGTCCTCGTAGTAGCTTTAAACTCCGCAGTGGAAATCTGATGAAGCAGTAACACTCGACTGTCTCAGCTTGTGTGTGTGTGTGTGTGTGTGTGTGTGTGTGTGTGTGTGTGTGTGTGTGTGTGTGTGTGTGTGCGTGTGTTACCGGACACGGGCTGGTACACGACCCGGTAGCCCATGGTGGGGGAGGGCGGGACGTCCCAGCTGATCCTGAAGCGGTTGTACCACTCCTCCGATACGCGAAGGTTCCTCGGGGCCGAGAGGGGAACTGACCAAAAGAGAGAGAACACATGAATGATGGGGCGTGAACACACAACCTACTTAATGCTGCATCTGTGTTGTTGTTTTTAAAGAATAAAGAAATGTAACAAGGACCTCCATCTGGACTGCAAACTGCATGGATTTTTAAAAAAAAATGATAAAGACGGATAAAAAAAGAAAATCAAGATAAAAAGAGACGATAGCGAGACAGGAAGTGGAGAGTTATAACATAACTGATATAAAGTAAATAGAATACAAATAAATATTAATTAAATATACTTTGCAGATATGTAATTCCCTGCGTGCTGGAATGATGAAAGGAAACCGTCACACAGAAATGATTCGGAAAGAGGAAGATAATGAGGAAGTGAGAGGAGGATAACATTGATAACAAGTCATGGAATCTCAACAGTCAGCACTGAGAGAGAGAGAGAGAGCGAGAGCGAGAGAGAGAGAGAGAGAGAGAGAGAGAGAGAGAGAGATTAAACCCAAAAGAGTCATCACCGACAGCCGGGACACTACTTTAGCAGAACTAATGGCCGTAGTAGGCGCGGTGATACTGGATTTGATGTTCCAGCCATCACAGCTCGATAGATCCAACAACCCTCTGAAGACCCCGTGAGCCTCTTTCAGGTCGACGTCCCCTGAAGCCGGCCGCTCGTTTAAAAATGCTAACGAGAAAACCTCCAGATCACACCGGCGCTCCTGCCGTTAGAAAGCCAATCGCTCTCTACGTTCAGCCACAGATCCCCCATCATGCATCATGCTCTGAACTCATTCCTCTCACTGCGTCCTCGACCCTTCAGGCCTCGCGAGTAACGAGAGGAACTGGAGGGTTTAACGACCAGAGGAACCCTTCCGGCAGACCGAGAACATTTTTAAGAACTTGGACACCAATTCTGCTTTTCTGAGGCCAGGCATGGAGCATATACTTCTATACAACCAAAGGAGTCGCCCCCTAGTGGTTAATAGAGAGAATTCAGCTTTAACACATGGAGCATATACTTCTATACAAACAGAGGAGTTGCCCCCTAGTGGTCGTTAGAGAGAATGCAGCTTTAACACATGAAGCTCATACTTCTATACAACCAGAGGAGTCACCCCCTGGTGTCAAGAGAGAGAATGCAGCTTTAACACATGAAGCATAGACTTCTATACAACCAGAGGAGTCGCCCCCTGGTGGTCAGTAGAGAGAATGCAGCTTTAAGGCACTTTTCAGAACCGGAGGAACTATTTTCTCCACAACACATGCGGCCATTTTCATCTCCGTTCTTTGTGAAGTCGCTTTGAGGGCTTTTCTTTTCAACTCTCGACCCGAATTCATCACTAAACTAATTTTCTTCCTACTCGCTTGAGCTCCGGGGGAAACTGGACGTCCTCGAGCCGGCGAGTGTTTTTGATCGCTTCATTGCTTTAAATCTCCACATTTAAACGGCAAACGACATCTTCCTCCCCTCTAAAGGAATGAAAAAGAGACTCTTCTGGCTCTGATCTGTGCCTCCACTCAGAGAGAGAATATCATTTCAATGCCACGTTCAAACCGCCACATCATGTGTTCTCGTCTTTCTTCGACCGCTCAACCCTCCGTCCTCGTCTCGGCATTCTGAACGATCCCCTCGTCCCTCAGTGGCTCAGACCCTCAGATTATCATTCTGCCTCCTTGGTCACATGATCTATCTTCAGTTTGAGGCTAAAAACCCAATCATGCTCTCCTATATATTTGCTGTTACGACTCCCTCGGCGTTCACCCCCTGTCCCTCTAGGGTTCAAATCCCCAGATTATACCGGCTCCCTCTGTCACATCATCTATCTTCGGTGAAGAAAAAAATAAATAATCACCCCCAACCTCTCTGCATTCCCTGTCGCTCCTCTCTGGGCGATCATCTCATCCCTCACTAGCTAACGGGAACCATTCATCATCGGCGGGGTGTCAGAGGGCCCCGCCGTTTAAAAACCCCCAGCTAACATCGTTAGCGCGAGCTAATGTGCGTGATGCTGAAAAGACGAATGGCGAGAATTTTCAGCGTTTCCTTCCTTTGCTGAAAGCCGAGTGTTTGATCCCGTAATGTAACTCGGCAGCAGAGAGAACCATTAGCCACCGCCGGAGCGTTCACAGCGGCAATCAGTCACGTTTAACAGGAAAAAAAGAGGGAAAAGGAAGAAACTTCAAACATATTTCTGTCTCCAGCTCCGCGGTAAAGGAAATGGATGTGGAGCATCGAGCCACCGGGACGGGTTCCTATCTCTGTTCAACTCAAATTGCGCCGAGTGTAATGAGCCCCGCGGAGACGGATGTTTGGTGGAGTGCGGAAAGGAAGCACCTGAGACTTCATAGATTTACCAGATAATAGAGGCGCTGCTTTATCGGGACGTTTTTTGGGTGGGAGGTTAATGCAATCACAAAATATTTTCCTCACAATCATAAAGAAAATGACAGCCGAGATTCCCCCAATATTCCCAACCAGACTTTTACCCGCTCAGATGGATGAATCTCACTCGCAATGTAACCTTCAGCGTCTCGCTTTCATCTGAACATGTTTGCTATTCTGAAAAAGGCTCTTTTTTTTCGCCTACATGATCAAACCTAATAAAATAATAATGAGAGATCTTAAATTAACAGGTTTTCCACCCCCTTTGTGTCTTCAGGGGTTGATACTTCCTGATAGAGTTTAATCCTCTTCATTTATGTTGGTGCCAAGAAGGATAACGCCCCCTCTGGCACACAGTCCTGCTACATTTTGTACGAAATGAAGAGCTAACAAGTCTCAGTTCTGCTTGAATAGCAAATGTTTGTTTCTGGGAAATGAAGGTTTAGGTAATATAGAATGAAGTGAGGGTTTCATACAAACACACAAACACACCTGCTGGACGTCGGTCCAATATTTACGCTCTCTTAGCTTCATTCTTTGGGTCTCTACTGACTATTTCTTTACCGTTCTCACAAACAAACCCAGTAAAAAGCAGACAGACTCAGCTAGAGACCAGCTGGTGAACGCAGTGGAGCTTTTAGCCGCTAAAAAGACGGATATCGTCCTCAGGAGGTGGTGGAGACCAAAAACAGAGCAAAAAGATAGAGAGAGTATCGGCCTTATGTTCAACATTCTGAACAAATAAGCAACGTTTAACCCTTCAGGGTCTTAGGCCTTTTTCTCGATTTTACATCATTTCTTAAATTCACTTTTCATAGGCACTTTCATATGTGATATGTATATCCATGGGTATCCATGTGTTACATCTAAAATTGCAGAACAATCTCAGCTCTCTATAATGAGGCACAATTGGCCCTAAAGCTGAAAAATTGAAGTTCGATTTAAAAAGATTGTTCATATCTCTTGTGAAAACATAGCTTTACTCAGGTAGACGAAACGTTTTGGTGATGGAAATTGGTTTACCAAAGGTCTTAGGTTCACAAAAGCAGTGAAATATATTAATAAAATGGTAGATACATGTAAATAAATGTCTAATACCAAATTTGGTATTATGTTTTTTTGAGTAGAAGTGATCACTACTTTCATCAAAATGAGAGAGGGACTGAGATAAAATGGGACCAAGCTTCATGGGGTGTGCAAATGAAAAATTTATATTACAACAGTTTTTGTTTTCGCAAGACCCCAAAGGGTTAACTAGCGTTGAACGAACGTTCAACATACAAATGTACAAGTTGATGATAAAAATAAACTAAACAAATGAAAAAGTAATCCGATCAAAGCCGACGTGACTCACGCGTTCGTCCCGTCCTCACCGCCGGCGGTCCGTCGCCGTCGGCGTAAACCGGAGTGATGGAGACTTTGTACTCGGTGTCCGACAGCAGCGGCTGCAGAACCAGGCTGTTCTGACCCGTGGGCACCGTCCTCTGGGAGCAGAAACACATTGAGATGCAACACATTTACATTTGGGTGATCTTGATAATTTAACTGATCCCAGGAGTGCATTCGGTTGCCTTTCATTGCTACTGATTCTTAACCCCTTGACAACTGTGGAGCCCATATGGGGTCTACGGCAGATATTCCTATACAAACTATATAATTCACTTCTTCATTGACTCATAACCAGTAACATATAGACTGATATTTACACATCTGAACACAGAACTCACATTATACTCTTTTATTATACCACCAACATTATTCAAATAGCCCTAGTGGTTGCAGAGATGCACCTTTTTTAGTTTGCGTACGCAATTTTCAAGCAGAGGCCTAAAAATAGGTTGGTTTTCAATTAAAGGACTAGCTTAGCATGCAGCTAGTTTACTGAGCGGGTACTGGGATATTGTCATACTTGTGCATGCAAGTGCACAACTATGTGTATGTGTGCGTGAAGATGCATACAGTTACAGGCATGTGTTTGTATGGACGTGTGTCTTTAAATGCATTTATATATGTTTATATACAGAGGTATTGGAGCATAATATGTATATTCACATATGTATAATCCTGAACGTCATGGCAAATGTTCAACATTTCACAACCCACACACACACACACACACACACACACACACACACACACACAGCAGGACAGTCGGATGTTTTCTCTCCACTCTGCGGGGGAAACGCATGCTGATCTGTTTAATAAGGACTTCCACTGGGCTCAAGTTTACTCAGAAAAACAACATTAAAGCAAAGATATTACAATCTCACAATAACCGGCAATGTCGCTGAGATTCTTTATGACGCGCCTCTGATTCTTGAATGAAAATAGAAGAGAATAAATGAGCAAATGAAGCTTTCATGGCGGTATCGGGCTGTTTAATGGAGGTTCCCTCCTCACCCTCCGTGAACTCGGCCTCTTTGTTCAAACTGATCCATGACTCATCTGCCAGGTGGAAGCTAGTCTGCTTCTTCACCTTCTGGTCTCTCTTCATCTCGGCTTCCAACTCTTTCTGCTGCCTTTGTTTCTCCCTCTACGTCTGATGTTATTCATCAGAGATAATGACTTATTGACTCATAGGATCATGTGTTTGCCTTCTCTCTCTCTCTGCTTCCTCTCACAGTGGGTGAATGTTAATAAGATATTTAGTGTGATATCGTGCAGAGCTGAAACTCAATTAGATTAGAAATGAAGTTAATTAGCTCCTTGTTGCCAGCTTGCTAACGGAGGATGTGTTCTCTCCTCTGGGTTTAAGTTACTGAAACTGAATATCTTTGGACCGCTGGTGGAACGAAACGAGCAGTTTAAAGACGTCAAAGTTGATTTCTTGTGTATAAAGCCGTCAGATGATGAAAGCAATCTTTAGTTGGGGCCCATATATGGATTTACAGTGATGTAACTCAGTCACCTGTGCTGACGTCAGCCGTTAGCTCCTAGCAGCTAACGTTGCTTAGCTCTCCTCCTGACCGTCCTTCATCACGGACTTGTCGCTCACTGCAACCCTCATCGGGGAATCGACCTACCGATCGCATATGGTCTTCAATATCCAACCATAACGACTTTATTTCACACTGCGATGGTTAAACGGTGGAAATCAAACATAAAAATAGTTATTCACATTCTTGCACGTTACCCACAATCCCCTTAGAGGTCTCAGTCATCACCGTAAACACTATTTATGGTAATATCACCCAACCCTGTTTAACTGACAGCTGTTTACAACCAATAATCTGTGTTTATCATCTATAAAGACGACGTTTGGACGTTTTTAAAACGTTTTTTTGGTCATTTTTTCGCGTTTTGTTGACGTTTTTGAAAGTTTTTTTGGCGTTCTCTTGACGTTTCTTTTACGGTTTTTTTTACCTCCAGAGTAAACGTTGCTATTCTCGTTGTTTGAACCTTTTGTGAACAAACGAGGGAAGTTAATTAACATTCTTGCATCTCACGTATTTATCGGAATATCACCCAACCCTGTTTAACCGAGAGTTGTTTACAACCAATAATCTGCTTTCATCATCTATAAAGTGGACGTTTTTTTCCACATTTTTTTGACGCTTTCTTGACGTTTTTTGACATTTTTACGTTTTGTTGACGTTCTTATGACGTTCTCTTGACGTTTCTTTTACGTATTTTTTTACCTCCAGAGTAAACGCTGCTATTCTCGTTGTTTGAACCTTTTGTGAACAGACGAGGGAAGTTAATTCACATTCATGCATCTCACGTTACCCACAATCCCCTGAGAGGTCTCAGTCATCACCGTAAACACTATTTATCGCAATATCACCCAAACCCTGTTTAACCGAGAGTTGTTTACTGACAATATTTCTGACGTTTTTTTAATGTTTTTTTTTACGTTTTCCTTTTTTACCTCCAGAGTAAATGTTGCTATCCTTGTTGGATGAACCTTTTGTGTTCAGCCTCTTCATTCCTGAGCTCCTCTCTCCGTCTGTCTGTCAGCCTGGTTTGCTTTCTGAGCATGTACAGTCTCGTCCGGCTCCGTCCACAAAACCTTGACACCCCCCCGAAAAAAGAAAAGTACTCGTTCTCTGACGTGTAAGCCAGACAAACACTGCAGGCCTTGACAAATCAATTTCAGCCCAGTATGATGAAAAAGGCAGCAAGTCTGTAAAACTGTCCCCGGTCCACGCGGCCGGCCAGAAACCACCTAAAGCTGCACTCCTCCTTCTCTCCCATGCAAACATGGTTTCATAAAGTATTTATGGGATTCAGAAACACAATCTGGTTCCGACGGAGGTTTAGAATATTAAGTTGGATCCATCTGAGAGTTTGCTGGAGATATACAAGACTTGAAGGTAAAACTGCAGGTGATGGGCGAATATTAAAGTCGATTACTTAAAGTTAGTACTACTACTTAGTTAATAGTAATAAATATGACATTAGTTAAACTCCACACTGCTGAGGCCAAACAAAAGCAGGGAAACCAAACTTTAACCGTCATATGAGACCATTTCCACTGCAGTTTAATCCATAATATCTAATAATCCGCATTTCTAAACAGACCCTTCTAACTCAAGGGACCCCCATGGTCTGGGACTGTCTGATCAAATATCACTGTTTAACGGTTATACTACGTATTAATTACAATGTTTATATTATAGCTAATGAACTAAAGCATGTTTTATTATCACGATGGTCACATTTACAATCAAATAGATTTAGGGCGGGGCTACAAGGTGATTGACAGGTCTGAAATGTCAGTCGTCTCTGATATGTTTTACATCTCTTCTGCTCAACCTTTCAGGTGAGCACACGCTTGTTACGTGATGAGTTACGTGTGAAGATCACACACACACACACACAACGTGTCTCATTTGTTTTTCACAGGGCGCCGTGTGTGTTGTAGCTTCTACAATCCATCAGACAGCAAAAACGCATCCAAACTGGTCACAAAACCAGCTGGAAAGAGGTCAAAGGTCATCAAGCAGGAGTGTGTTTGGTACAAAACTTTAACATTTCCAGAGTAGTAAAAACTGCAGACAATCTGTGACAGAAGGAAAAGCTAAAACTTTTTTTTCATCTCCCCTCGACGGTGCTTTTACCCGCCGATCAACGTGTTTGTAGCCGAGCAATAACAGCCGAAACTCCGTTTACACGCATTTGCACTCGATGCCCCGCGGCGTCGCTTTATTGGACACCGAATGGGGCAGCGCGGGGGAAAATAACGAATGCAACATCAACAGCTGCGTGAGGACAGATGGCGGCAGAGACGAGACGCCCCACAGCGGCGCACCACGACCAGTAACTCCCAAAGACATACGCATAGAGAGGGGTGGGCTCAGAAGCTGCAGTAGTCCTTCTCTTGACCAATAACTCCAAAACAAGGTACCTATCACCTTATAAAGTGGATCTGGAGATTTGCACGTCCATGTTTTGATGAATTTAAGTCCAACATCTTCGTCTTTTAGCTCCCTGTTTGGTCTCCACCCCCTCCCGTCGGTCTCTGCAGCTGCTGATCGCTGCTCCACGTTCACCGGCTCGTCTCTGACTGCGACTTCCTGCCGTTCTTCCTGCTAACGAGCAGCTCGTGCACGGCGAGTTCATCAGTGAACTGTCTGCTGCTGCAGAGAAACACGGAGACTGAACCAGACGGTAAACACCAACGTATGTGAACGATACGGGAGATGACAGTGGGAAGTTTCTTTTCAGGTAAATGTGATTTGAGTTTCTAATCCGACGCTGTGGAGCAGCTGGAGGGAGAGTTTCAGGTTTAAAAGCAGCGAAGAGACGGGGAAATCCAACTGTGTGACGACGGCAATAAGAAGAACTCCTGACCGCTCGAACAGAGGAAGAATTAAAAAAAAGGCTCAAAGAACTAAAGTTGGACGTTCAAAAACCCTAAATATTAAACCTTGTTTTTTGTGTTTCTACTACAACATGTTTCCATGCTTTAACGTTTAAAATAAACCACATCATTTTCTGAATGTACTGTACCTGCGTTCAGCCTCTGCTATGTTTTAGCGCCTGTCTCTTTAAGAGAATCGTCTATGCATTCATCCTCTGCTACGTTTTAGTGCCTGTCTCTTTAAGAGAATCGTCTATGCATTCACCCTCTGCTTCGTTTTATCGCCTGTCTCTTTAAGAGCCTCGTCTTTGCGTTCACCCTCTGCTACGTGTTAGCGTCTGTCTCTTTAAGAGCCTCCTCCTGCTCTGATTGGCTGGCAAGAAAATCATATGGCGCAACTTTGCAAAGGTGGTTCTCAAGCTGCGGGTGAAGGTATTTTCGAATATGTCCACTTTAAATGTTGGCCCAGTTGGTCTATCATGCACTGGTTTGGATATTACTGCATTCAACAAAATGAGAGAATATAATTCTCAAAAAGAGGTAAATCTGACATAATTCATCAGGTCAAAGGTCACGAGGAAGCCGAGAGAATTAATGGAGCAGATTGCAGAATCACTTTAATGTGTTAAACACCTTTTTCCGTCTGTTTTAAATCGTGCCCGAAAAGCACTTTGCACGATGATTTGCTGCATAAAAATGAGTTAATTTAATTAAATTCGATATATATAGAGTTGACTTTTTTTCCATCCGCCGAAAGTTATTAACAGTTTGAGAGCGAATTCCATCATCAGTGAAGATGAAGCGAGATAACTGCCATCCAGAAATCAATCGCATGGAAATGAGTCTTTTTTTTTTTATCAGATTTTTTTTCTCCACTCTTCTTTTTTCTATCCTTCACAATGGCTGCTGTCCGTCCCTCGTCAGCCACCGAGTGGAACTTGCTTTGAACCCAGAGAGGAAGTTCTCTGCCAGCTGACAGACGTCTGAATGGCGCTCGATGATTCACGACCCGACCGGATCGGCAACCGGAGCCCACAGCTGTTCACACTTTGATAAGAGATCTCATTTAACAAGCCGCCGGCGCGAGCAGCTGGCTCTTTATTGTCGGGATGGAAAAGGCCGACGTGGGACCCGCTGGCCGGCGCCGCAGACACACAAACTCACAAACTCACAAACACACACCTGTCAGCTCAGACGGTCAATATGAGAGATTATTATTATATTTATATTCAACACTTGTTAACCGGACACTACGGTAAACTCTGCTATGCAACAAGAAACACGGATGTAAGTACTGATTGCTAAATTATTGTTAATACAAGAAGACAAACTATTTGATGATGGTGAGCAGAAAAAGCATCATAATTAAGATAACATTTACTGACAGTTCGGTTTGGTTTTAAGCTTTTAAAAAACAACCTATTTTTAGGCCTCTGCTCGAAAATGTCATACCCAAACTAAAAGGTGTGTATCTCTGCAACCACTAGGGCTATTTGAATAATGTTGGTTATAATAAAAGGTACACATGTGAGATGTTGTTCAGATGTGTAAATGTCAGTCTATATGTTACTGGTTAAGAGTAAATGAAGATGACACACAGAAAAAAATGAAAAGGTTTCAAAGGATCACTTTCAGGATGATTATTTCTTTGAAATGATGCAGCTGTAAGGTCCAACTCTAACCCAAATCATAGCACAATATGTGAACATTCTCTAACCCAAATCATAGCACAATATGTGAACATTCACTAACCCAAATCATAGCTCAATATGTGAACATTCTCTAACCCAAATCATAGCTCAATATGTGAACATTCTCTAACCCAAATCATAGCTCAATATGTGAACATTCTCTAACCCAAATCATAGCACAATATGTGAACATTCTCTAACCCAAATCATAGCACAATATGTGAACATTCACTAACCCAAATCATAGCTCAATATGTGAACATTCTCTAACCCAAATCATAGCACAATATGTGAACATTCTCTAACCCAAATCATAGCTCAATATGTGAACATTCTCTAACCCAAATCATAGCACAATATGTGAACATTCTCTAACCCAAATCATAGCTCAATATGTGAACATTCTCTAACCCAAATCATAGCACAATATGTGAACATTCTCTAACCCAAATCATAGCTCAATATGTGAACATTCTCTAACCCAAATCATAGCTCAATATGTGAACATTCTCTAACCCAAATCATAGCTCAATATGTGAACATTCTCTAACCCAAATCATAGCACAATATGTGAACATTCTCTCTGCAAAGGTTTACTTTGATAAAGTGAAGCAGAACAAAGTTAGAGAGGGTTTAGAACAGAGAACATTCAGGCGAGGATTCCAAAATTTGCATTGGGGCACATTTGAATTTTCTCAAGTACCAAACCATATACAGTATTTCACTTGTATATGACTTATGGTGTTCAATACATCCAAATACAGCAGTTTTGGGCTTTTTTTTCATATAACAAGCTATGATTTACAGTTTCATACAACAATCACTCAGTCTGCCCCTAGGGGGGCTAGGGGTGGATTGGGGTGGATTGTTTTTAAAAAGCCTCAAGACCTTCAACCTGCACCGAACCCTTCTTACTGTTCCTCATGGAGGCTGAATAACGCTCCAAAGTTCGGCTAAATGTTGGCAAGTGAAACTCTGGTCACCTCGACTTGCCCCTCTTCAACATGCATCCCGGCTTTATGATAATCACACGCGGTACGGCAGTGTTTTGCATGCGGTGTAAATGTGTTATTTTTCTCCCGTTTCTAAATTGGTGTTTTTGAATATCTCTGCATACCGAAGTCCCTCAGCTCTTGGAGTCGCATAAATTGTGTCTGACTGTGAATAATCACGTCCTCAGGAACAGCCACAAACGAGAGACACGGGGCGTTCGCAGGGTGCACGGCGTTCCTACGCCGATGATAAAGGGGTTTCTGAGAAGAAGTGCT
>JBAMJR010000523.1:35000-60000 GCA_038501785.1 Myoxocephalus aenaeus | reverse complement strand
TCAGAACTGGAGCGTTCTGCGCGTTCGTACCACAGGAGCAACTGAGACACAATATTTAGGTAAAAGATATTCACTCTTGTTTGTGAACAAATGAAACCGAGACTTTTGTTGAGTTTTGATTCAAATCAAGCACAACAAACTTTATCATTTAATTTAACCAGTACCTCCAATCTTTGATATATTACACAGAGCTGCTGTGATGAAGGACCAAAGGATAGTTGAGTTTGGATTTCGTAATTGGTTTCACACACACACACACACACACACACACACACACACACACACACACACACACACACACACACACACACACCAACTCGTGGGGGTTCGACCAGAGTTATTGGACTCCACTATTTTAATCATGGAGTGAGCGGACCCTCACCACCTCCCTCAGGCTCTGCCTCCACATTCTCTCTCTCCCATGGAGGCACTGAAGTGCTGCAAAGGTCTGAAACCACCTTTTTAATTCAGTCAGGGAATCAGATTTACTCCGGGACACTTCAGAACTACCGCTCTGTTTTCTTTCTTTCTCTCCTTTTAAAGAAATAAATCCTGATTTTACCCGGCATTGCCTCACCTCAATTATACGGAGGGTCAGAATGAAGACAAAGCTGCAGAGGGAAAGGGAGGAAGAGACTTCCTCCACTTTTACTGTAGGTCACGCCGGGGTCAGCTCGGGAATGAGGAGGATGGGAAATTAAAAAGTTTTGAGATAGGCCAGTCTCCAAAGTTTCCAAACGTATGTGTTTGTATAAAAAATATAAATTCCATTAAACGGCCCATTAACACGGATGTCGGTTGAGTCTGCAGATCAGTTCTGAATGTCAGAATTCTAATGTGCAATTAAAAGATTTGCTTCATTGCCATTTTATTTAGGTGAGTGGCTCCTCTGGTTGTATAGAAGTCTATGCTTCATGTGTTAAAGCTGCATTCTCTCTCCTGACCACCAGGGGCGACTCCTCTGGTTGTATAGAAGTATATGCTTCATGTGTTAAAGCTGCATTCTCTCTCCTGACCACCAGGGGGCGACTCCTCTGGTTGTATAGAAGTCTATGCAGAAACAACGGATCCATAAACTGGATGAATTATGAACTAAAGCACATCGCATCACAAAACAAGAACAATCTAAATTGGGAGCACCGGCTGATGATCAGTGCAGCTGAAGAAGCCATGAACTGAAACATAAAACATGCTCACTGCCGGCTTAATCACTGCAAACACACAACCCACTGTGAGCAGCAACTCATGTGGATTCATGTGGTGCACTTAATGAATGCATGTTTAATAACATAATGAATGAATGAATGCAGGAAGCTCTGCCTGCATGGATGGAGGAAATTACAAGTCATTTGAGAGAGACCTCAACCCGCCGGCGTCCTCTACCAGCCGCCCGCCGGCGTCCTCCTCTGACCTGCGTTCAAAGCTTTACGCGCATCGTAAAGACACAAACAAGCCCCGCCGCAAAGCCGCGGGCCGCAGACCTTAAAGGGGACTCGTGAAGCGTAATTAGTGGGCGCAGCGGGGGATTCGGGGCGACTTCAAACTCTTGAAGATTGAGAGTGAGGTGCAAAAAATAGCACGTCGGAGAGGCCGGCGCCTTGCAGTGATTTTATATATTTTTCCGGTTTGTGTTTGGGCAAGAAGAAAAAAAAAAAAACATGCCAGGACTTGAACACGTGACTGCAGCGGACGACTTCAAGCCGAGTGAGACGGATTCAAGCGCCGCAGATCTGTAGAAGAAAAAAGGTCTGGGCCTATTTATTACTGTTATTTTACTCTCTTTTTTAAAACTGTAATACATATTATCACCTTTTGTACATCTACCACCGTATGTATTGTTTTTTCATATTTATGTATTGTGTTTTCATATTTTATTTTTGTAGGACTTTCAAGGAAAAAAAATACATTTTCAGGGTCTTAACTGTATAAACTTAGTGAGGAAACAATGAAAGGGACAATGAGTCCCAGATGACTCTACTTGAACATTGTTATTTATTTAGAATATTACAAGCAACAAGGCGATTTAAGAACAATATAAATAGATAAAAGAAGCAAAACGTTGAGGCGATTCAAGTTGATGTTTTGACACAGAGATTATTAATTAGGAATTCCTCAAGTTCACAACAATCCTTTTTTTTTTTGGAGAATTACGCGAGTTACAGTCACTCCAACGTGGCAGCAGAGCGGCCAATCAGGTGTCTTCTGCTCCGGCTCCCTTTCAACCAAGGAACAGGGATTAATGCGTCTCACTGGAGGGGATTACATCTAATTAAGGACGGATTTAATGTGCAGAACAAAACGTTTTCATGGATGTCAATTACTGCAAGAAGCGGTGACATTTATAAAAAATAAATAAAAATGTCTAACGACTCAATGAACCAGACTTTGGCGACAATTTAAAGAAGACTTTAAGGTGATTCTGGCGCCCCCTGTGGAGAAAAGCCATAGTGCGTCCACCAGAAAACCTCTCATTTTACTTTGCCCCTCAGGGAACATTTAAAGGGCCATTTGATGGAATCTTCTTCTTAGGGAATGCGTTATTAACCTGTGTGTGTGTGTGTGTGTGTGTGTGTGTGTGTGTGTGTGTGTGTGTGTGTGTGTGTGTGTGTGTGTGTGTGTGTGAGACTCACACGTGGTCTGCTGGCTGGTCATGGGGTCGCTGGCCTCCTCTCCGTAGAGGGCGTAAACCGTCACCGTGTACTCTGTGGCCGGAGTCAGTCCTTCCAGCTCCACCTCGTTCACCGAGTCCTCCACCTTCACCTGCACACACACACACACACACACACACACACACACACACACACACACACACACACACACACACACACACACACGTCGTTATCTCATCTGATCTCCCATCCATCCGTCACGTCGCCATATACTTCGCTGCACATCTCCTCTCCTGTTCAGACAAGCGGGGAATCGAGCTGTGATTATGTGAGAGGATTCCTAACAACGTGGCAGTGGGTTCCTCCTCTTGGTGGGACCCTCAAGATGTGAGCCTCTAATGTGAGCTGTGACACGAAGCTGAGGTCGGAACAGAAGAATGGTGTCTTCAACCCACTGCATTATTGTTTTTACTGTATCTCCTGACCACCAGGGGGCGACTCCTCTGGTTGTATAGAAGTCTATAGAAAATGACTACAAGGTGATTGACAGGTCTCTACCAGAGACGTGTACGGCGTCTCCACGTCTCTCCTCTGCAGTCCACACACGGTCACTTCCTGTAAACATCCAAGATGGCGACGACCAAAACGCCAAACTGGAGGCTTCAAATCCACAAACCAGCGAGTGACGTCATGACGTCTCACTACTTCCTCTTCACACGCAGACTAGAGTTTGTTTTACATCAATCTAACTTTGATTGTGTGTTTGCATCCAAACATGACAGAGAACAGAGAACAAGAACAGAGAACCAAGAACAGAGAACCAAGAACAGGAAAAATAACAAAGAACCAAGAACATGGACAAGAACAAGAACAAAGAACCAAGTACATGAGCAAAGAACAAGAAGAAAGAAGAAAGAACAAGAAGAAAGAACAAACAACAAGAACAAGAACAAAGAACAAGAACAAGAACAAACAACAAGAACCAAGAACAAGAACAAACAACAAGAACAAGAACCAAGAACAAGAACAAGAACAAACAACAAGAACAAGAACAAAGAACAAGAACAAGAACAAACAACAAGAACCAAGAACAAGAACAAGAACAAACAACAAGAACCAAGAACAAGAACAAACAACAAGAACAAGAACAAGAACAAACAACAAGAACAAGAACCAAGAACAAGAACAAACAACAAGAACCAAGAACAAAGAACAAGAACAAACAACAAGAACCAAGAACAAGAACAAGAACAAGAACAAACAACAAGAACCAAGAACAAGAACAAGAACAAGAACAAACAACAAGAACAAGAACAAACAACAAGAACAAGAACAAACAACAAGAACAAGAACAAGAACAAGAACAAACAACAAGAACAAAGAACAAAGAACAAGAACAAGAACAAACAACAAGAACAAGAACCAAGAAGAAGAACCAAGAACAAGAACAAGAACAAGAACAAACAACAAGAACAATAACAAGAACAAACAACAAGAACAAGAACAAGAACAAACAACAAGAACAAGATCAAGAACAAGAACAAACAACAAGAACAAGAACAAGAACAAACAACAAGAACAAGAACAAGAACAAACAATAAGAACAAGAACAAGAACAAACACCAAGAACTAAGAACAAGAACAAGAACAAGAACAAACAACAAGAACAAGAACAAGAACAAGAACAAACAACAAGAACAAGAACCAAGAACAAGAACAAACAACAAGAACAAGAACAAGAACAAACAACAAGAACAAGAACAAACAACAAGAACAAGAACAAAGAACAAGAACAAACAACAAGAACAAGAACAAGAACAAGAACAAGAACATCCACAGAGCAAGTAAGTGGAACATATGCAAAGAGAACCTTCCGACGGCGACGCAGTAACTGTGGAACGTGAGTTTCTGTTCTCAGACATATTTTCAGTGGGGAACCGGATCTGGTTCTAAAACATGAGCATCGCTTGTGAAGTCTGACTGAAGCTTTGGCAGCACTTCAGGTCTGTCTGACTCTAAATGACCATAATTTATACTAAATGATAGTTTAGTAAAATCCTTTGTGAGTTCCAGTCGTCTCCTCCCTTTGGTTCTTTTGTTGGTTTATTCTCTTCATCCTCTCATCCTCTCTCTATCCTCTCTCCATCATCTCCATCCTCTCTCTATCCTCTCTCTATCCTCTCTCTATCCTCTCCATCCTCTCTCTATCCTCTCTCCATCATCTCCATCCTCTCTCCATCCTCTCTCTATCCTCTCTCCATCATCTCTATTCTCTCTCCATCATCTCAATCCTCTCTCTATCCTCTCTCTATCCTCTCCATCCTCTCTCCATCCTCTCCATCCTCTCCATCCTCTCTCTATCCTCTCTCTATCCTCTCTCCATCATCTCCATCCTCTCTCTATCCTCTCTCTATCCTCTCCATCCTCTCTCCATCCTCTCCATCCTCTCCATCCTCTCCATCCTCTCTCTATCCTCTCTCTGTCCTCTCTCCATCATCTCAATCCTCTCTCTATCCTCTCCATCCTCTCTCCATCCTCTCCATCCTCTCCATCCTCTCTCTATCCTCTCTTTATCCTCTCTCCATCATCTCTATCCTCTCTCCATCCTCTCCATTCTCTCTCTATCCTCTCTCTATCCTCTCTATCCTCTCTCCATCCTCTCCATCCTCTCCATCCTCTCTCCATCATCTCAATCCTCTCTCTATCCTCTCTCTATCCTCTCCATCCTCTCTCCCTCCTCTCCATCCTCTCCATCCTCTCTATCCTCTCTCCATCCTCTCTATCCTCTCTATCCTCTCCATCCTCTCTATCCTCTCTCCATCCTCTCTATCCTCTCTCCATCCTCTCTATCCTCTCTCCATCCTCTCAATCCTCTCTCCATCCTCTCTATCCTCTCTCCATCCTCTCCATCCTCTCTCCATCCTCTCTATCCTCTCTCCATCCTCTCTATCCTCTCTCCATCCTCTCTATCCTCTCTCCATCCTCTCAATCCTCTCTCCATCCTCTCTATCCTCTCTCCATCCTCTCCATCCTCTCTCCATCCTCTCTATCCTCTCTATCCTCTCCATCCTCTCTATCCTCTCTCCATCCTCTCTATCCTCTCTCCATCCTCTCTATCCTCTCTCCATCCTCTCAATCCTCTCTCCATCCTCTCTATCCTCTCTCCATCCTCTCCATCCTCTCTATCCTCTCTCCATCCTCTCTATCCTCTCTCCATCCTCTCAATCCTCTCTCCATCCTCTCTATCCTCTCTCCGTCCTCTCTATCCTCTCTATCCTCTCCATCCTCTCTATCCTCTCTCCATCCTCTCTATCCTCTCTATCCTCTCTCCATCCTCTCTATCCTCTCTCCATCCTCTCAATCCTCTCTCCATCCTCTCTATCCTCTCTCCATCCTCTCTATCCTCTCTCCATCCTCTCTCAATCCTCTCTCCATCCTCTCTATCCTCTCTATCCTCTCTATCCTCTCCATCCTCTCTATCCTCTCTCCATCCTCTCTATCCTCTCTCCATCCTCTCTATCCTCTCTATCCTCTCTATCCTCTCTATCCTCTCTCCATCCTCTCTATCCTCTCTATCCTCTCTATCCTCTCTCCATCCTCTCTCCATCCTCTCTCCATCCTCTCTATCCTCTCTCCATCCTCTCTCCATCCTCTCTATCCTCTCTATCCTCTCTCCATCCTCTCTATCCTCTCTCCATCCTCTCCATCCTCTCTATCCTCTCTATCCTCTCTCCATCCTCTCCATCCTCTCTATCCTCTCTCCATCCTCTCTCTATCCTCTCTCCATCCTCTCTATCCTCTCTCTATCCTCTCCATCCTCTCTCTATCCTCTCTCCATCATCTCTATTCTCTCTCCATCATCTCAATCCTCTCTCTATCCTCTCTCCATCCTCTCCATCCTCTCCATCCTCTCTCTATCCTCTCTCTGTCCTCTCTCCATCATCTCAATCCTCTCTCTATCCTCTCCATCCTCTCTCCATCCTCTCCATCCTCTCCATCCTCTCTCTATCCTCTCTTTATCCTCTCTCCATCATCTCTATCCTCTCTCCATCCTCTCCATTCTCTCTCTATCCTCTCTCTATCCTCTCTATCCTCTCTCCATCCTCTCCATCCTCTCCATCCTCTCTCCATCATCTCAATCCTCTCTCTATCCTCTCTCTATCCTCTCCATCCTCTCTCCCTCCTCTCTATCCTCTCCATCCTCTCTATCCTCTCTCCATCCTCTCTATCCTCTCTCCATCCTCTCTATCCTCTCTCCATCCTCTCAATCCTCTCTCCATCCTCTCTATCCTCTCTCCATCCTCTCCATCCTCTCTCTATCCTCTCTCCATCCTCTCTATCCTCTCTCCATCCTCTCTATCCTCTCTCCATCCTCTCTATCCTCTCTCCGTCCTCTCTATCCTCTCTATCCTCTCCATCCTCTCTATCCTCTCTCCATCCTCTCTATCCTCTCTATCCTCTCTCCATCCTCTCTATCCTCTCTCCATCCTCTCAATCCTCTCTCCATCCTCTCTATCCTCTCTCCATCCTCTCTATCCTCTCTCCATCCTCTCTCAATCCTCTCTCCATCCTCTCTATCCTCTCTATCCTCTCTATCCTCTCCATCCTCTCTATCCTCTCTCCATCCTCTCTATCCTCTCTCCATCCTCTCTATCCTCTCTATCCTCTCTATCCTCTCTATCCTCTCTCCATCCTCTCTATCCTCTCTATCCTCTCTATCCTCTCTCCATCCTCTCTCCATCCTCTCTCCATCCTCTCCATCCTCTCTCCATCCTCTCTATCCTCTCTATCCTCTCTCCATCCTCTCTATCCTCTCTCCATCCTCTCCATCCTCTCTATCCTCTCTATCCTCTCTCCATCCTCTCCATCCTCTCTATCCTCTCTCCATCCTCTCTCTATCCTCTCTCCATCCTCTCTATCCTCTCTCCATCCTCTCTCTATCCTCTCTCCATCCTCTCTCTATCCTCTCTCCATCCTCTCAATCCTCTCTCCATCCTCTCCATCACACACGACTCACCTCCTTCTCGTCCGCGGGCTCGTCCTCCGTCAGCGGCGCGTACAGGATCATGTACCCAGAAGCCCCGGCGGCCGTCTTCCAGCGGACCCTCATGGAGCTGTGAGAGATGTCGAACAGCTCCAGGTCGTTCACCATGGGCAGCGCCACTGAGACGCACAACAACAACATCAAACATGACAAAGATACACATCTCCATATTAAAATACAACACAATGTTCATTTGAACCTGAACGAATGTAGCCTTTTAGCTTCTTTAGCTACTTTCAGCTACTTTAGCTCCTTTAGCTACTTCAGCTTCTTTAGCTACTTTTTTGTTTTAGCTAATTTAGCTTATTTAGCTACTTTAGCATATTTAGCATATTTAGCTTCTTTAGCTACTTTCAGCTACTTTCAGCTACAATAAGTTTAAATAATATCTAAACGTCAGGAAAGGTTTGACCGAGACATTTTATTAAAGTATATTTCAGCGTCATCTCACGGCAGCAGATTTAAAAAGAACAGCAATTTTATTTTTATTTTATTTCCACCGTTAAGATCAGCTTTTAATGAATTAACGTTAAACGTTGTGTGCTCTTAACTCCTCTTCCATGTATTCCTTCTCCTGGTTTACATCCTGGGTGTTTTCTATGGAGGTACAACACAGGAAGTGCCCCCCCCCCCCCCCCCCCAAAAAAAAAGAAAACCTAGCATCAGTAGTCAGCGCCACGTTTCATGTGTAGAAACGGGCCGAAGCTCATTAACTTTGCTTCAAGGTCGAGCTGCAGCTCTGCATTCATCTGCACCGGCGGGGAGGAATTCCCCGTCATTCATCATCGGGGCGGCAAGCGGGAGGATCCTGGTTCAGCGTTCCAGACCTCGTGACGGGGGGCTCGGGGGCCTCAGGGGCGACGAAACCCCCCCCCCAAAAAAAACAGAATTAGAGCTCGCCACGAGCGTCCTGTCAGGAGCCGGAGGATCGGTGCTGGTGTGCATAATGCAGAACACCTGTGCAGCGTTCAGGGCCCAAATTCTGAGTCCAGAAATAATGTTCCCTTTAATTCCTTCAGAGCAAAAGAAAGTGTTTGAATAAAAGGACCTGGCTTTTTCGTTACTTTTGCTTTGTCGTTTTTGCACTATTGTTTTGTTCGTTAACTTAATATTATTCAATTTTTTGTATCTAAATGTCTCCTTGTGGAATTATTAAAGTAACTATCTGTCTTTCTTGTGTGCATTTCCCGCAGCTTTAACAGTCAGAGAGCCTCCAATGGTTTAATCTACTGACAATAGCAGAGGAAGGACCAGAATGCACTGCAGCCCATCAGCAGGTTAGAGAAAGAACTTCAGTCTCAGAAATAAAGGAAATAAAAGCGTTACCAAGGTTGAGGGAGCATGGTCTCCTGGGTGAAAGTCCTGTGCATGTCAGACACTAAAAGGTACCGTATATTGGTATCAGACTCCGAGGGGAACTCACCGAGGGGAACTCACCGAGTGGCGGTATTCGACGAGTTTGGAGAGAGAACGTGTTGAACGTTATTTATTGAATCCTACAAAAGACCTTTGTTCACTAGATTCCAAACCTATTTTGAGAAGATTCAATTCAGGGATTTAAAAAAAAAACTTTTTGCGTTGAAAGGGTTGTCAGTCAACAACGACAGGGTTGAGACTGTATTTCCCAACATGCTTAGGAACTCGGTGTAAAAACTCACGTGTGGTGGCGCTGCCTCTCAGGGCCTCGCTGGCCGAGCTCCGGTAGATGGCGAAGACGGCCACCTGGTAGTCCGTCAGGGAGTTGAGGTAGTTGAGCTCCACGCTGCTCTGCGAGCCCGAAACCACCTGAAAGAGGATCACAGGGTCTGAGTACTGAAAGAGGATCACATGGTCTGAGTCCTGTAAGAGGATCACATGGTCTGAATCTTTAAAGACGATCACAAGGTCTGAGTCCTGTAAGACGATCACACGGTCTGAGTCTTTAAAGACGATCACAAGGTCTGAGTCCTGTAAGACGATCACACGGTCTGAGTCTTTAAAGACGATCACGCGATCTGAGTCATGAAAGACGATCATGCGGTCTGAGTCTTTAAAGACGATCACACGGTCTGAGTCTTTAAAGACGATCACAAGGTCTGAGTCTTTAAAGACGATCACAAGGTCTGAGTCCTGTAAGACGATCACACGGTCTGAGTCTTTAAAGACGATCACACGGTCTGAGTCTTTAAAGACGATCACAAGGTCTGAGTCTTTAAAGACGATCACACGGTCTGAGTCCTGAAAGACGATCACACGGTCTGAGTCTTTAAAGACGATCACACGGTCTGAGTCCTGAAAGACGATCACACGGTCTGAGTCCTGAAAGACGATCACAAGGTCTGAGTCCTGAAAGACGATCACACGGTCTGAGTCTTTAAAGACGATCACACGGTCTGAGTCTTTAAAGACGATCACACGGTCTGAGTCCTGAAAGACGATCACAAGGTCTGAGTATTTAAAGACGATCACACGGTCTGAGTCTTTAAAGACGATCACACGGTCTGAGTCTTTAAAGACGATCACACGGTCTGAGTCTTTAAAGACGATCACACGGTCTGAGTCCTGAAAGACGATCACAAGGTCTGAGTATTTAAAGACGATCACAAGGTCTGAGTCTTTAAAGACGATCACGCGGTCTGAGTCTTTAAAGACGATCACGCGGTCTGAGTCTTTAAAGACGATCACGCGGTCTGAGTCTTTAAAGACGATCACGCGGTCTGAGTCTTTAAAGACGATCACGCGGTCTGAGTCTTTAAAGACGATCACGCGGTCTGAGTCTTTAAAGACGATCACGCGGTCTGAGTCTTTAAAGACGATCACGCGGTCTGAGTCTTTAAAGACGATCACGCGGTCTGAGTCTTTAAAGACGATCACGCGGTCTGAGTCTTTAAAGACGATCACGCGGTCTGAGTCTTTAACCCTTCGTCCACGGAGCCCGCGGTTTCGCGTGGTGACACTTGAAACTTTTCTCTAAGTTTCTAAAATATTCACAGCACCCCGATAATACATCGCAAAAATATAATTTTACGTCTGGCGGAAAGAGACGGCTTCCTGCTTCCGGGTGCCTGCCCAGGCAGAGCCCAGCATAATTTTAACATCATCAGGCAAGCGAAAGGGCAGCAGTGTGTCATCTGACGCTGGAAAAAAAAAATAAAAAATCCTTCTCTGTGATTAGTTGAGTCATATGTCCGTCGCCATTTCGTGAACTAAACAACCAATGTACACTCAGGAAAATCTCAAAAGGACAACCCACGTGTACAGCATGTACACACTACAGTTTACAATCAACAACATGACGACAAAGAGATTCAACACGGACGAAGCAAAACGCATGATTCTGGAGACCAGCGAGGAGGACGACGACACCGCGTCAGAGCTCGAAGGCTTTAGTTCTTCTGAGGAAGATGGGTAAGTGTAGTTACTAAACTTTGTTACGTGTCTGTAAGGCTGCATGGTGCAAACTAGTAATGTGTACAAACTAGTAATGTGTACAAACTAGTAATGTGTACACTGTGTAGGAGAGCACGAGAGCCAGCCACGCGGTGCACACTGCTGTTCACGTTACTACGTCATGATCTAAGTAATGTTTACACACAATCTGCTTTGTACAACACTCTGCTTCACGTTACTACCACTAATATTTATACACCCAATGCGGAGCACTATGCTAAAATTACTACCACAGTCTGCTCAATCGTTACGTCATCTTTCTTTCAACTGACTAGTATTGATTTATTTTACAGAGAGGAGCACCAGCCGCCCCGACCAGCCTGGCCAGCAAAGAGGCAGCGTGTTGGACGGCAACTACCACGACCAGCAAAGAGGCAGCGCGTTGACCGACGACTAAAGACACCATCTCCAGCAAACAGGGCGCGTGCTGCCCGGCGACTACTTTCACCTCAGGCCAGATCAAGAAAGACAGCAGCGTGTGCACCACCTGCACCTACGCTGTCCTGGAGGACGGATGAAGACCCGGACACTGCTCCCCCTGTCATCAAGTTCCAGCCCGGACACCAGGTCCACATGTCAGTGCCACAGCAACACCCATTGAACTCTTCAAACTGTTCTTCCAACTAAGTCCACGGTGGGTCGCAGGGTTTGCGAGCTTTGCAGCATGAAGAAAGTGAGCAAAGACACGGCTTGGAAGTGCGAGGCGTGTAACGTTCCCCTCTGCCTGCAGCTGAGCAGAAACTGTTTCCATGACTGGCATGCCATGGCATGAGGATATGCCATTGAAGCATATATACTTGTATATTGTAAATGGTCTCGTCTTTGTTCTGTTTTATATTTCTGAATATATATTCTGTACATATTTTCTTTTTTTTTTATAATACATATTTTTATTTAAAAAAAAAAAAAATTGTTGTGATGGTCATTTTTCATTTGCACACACTCCCTGAAGCTTTATCTGCACTATGAAGTCATTTCTCAGTCCCATTTTTATCATTTTGGTGAAAGCTGTGAAAGACCATATTTCTACTCAAAAAACGATAATAAAAACTTTAGTTTTAGACATTTATTTACATGTATCTAACATTTTATTCATATATTTCACTGCTTTTGTGAACCTAAAACCTTTGGTAAACCAATTGCCATCACCTAAACAGAGTCACCACCTGAGTAAAGTTAGGTTTTTTCAAGCGATATGAAGAATTTCCAAAAATCGAGATTCCATTTTTCAGCTTTAGCGTCATATTATAAAGTTTTTTTCTTTACACTTTTGCCTTACGACAATGGTGCCTCATTATATAGATAGCTGAGATTGTTCTGCAATTTATGATGTAAAACATGGGTATATATCTTATATGCAAGTGCCTTAAAAGGTGAATCTAAGAAAATTATGTCAAATCGAGAAAATCGACTGAAAATGACCTCCAGTGTGCAGTGAGTTAAAGACGATCACGCGGTCTGAGTCTTTAAAGACGATCACACGGTCTGAGTCTTTAAAGACGATCACGCGGTCTGAGTCTTTAAAGACGATCACGCGGTCTGAGTCTTTAAAGACGATCACACGGTCTGAGTCCTGAAAGACGATCACACGGTCTGAGTCATGAAAGACGATCACACGGTCTGAGTCTTTAAAGACGATCACGCGGTCTGAGTCTTTAAAGACGATCACGCGGTCTGAGTCCACTTCACACCCTCAAGACCTCCTGAGGTCATGGGTTCGTCGCTCTGCTCGGGGCGGAAATAAAACTCTGATGCCGACTTTATTTCAAGAAGAAACGCTAATTAGCTCCGATGTTGCGCTCTTAGTCACTTTGGAACCGTCAAAAAGCATTTAAATAAAAATTAAAAAAACAAGAAGGAAAGAAAGAAAGAAGAAACACGGCACATGTTGCTGAAGGCGTTCAGCTCGTCTCCAAAGAGATTTAAATTGAGTGGAACTAGATCAGATTAGCTTTGATGAAACCTCCGTCTACCTTGTGGTGAGGGGGGGCTGCGAGTTGTAATAAACATCAAAGAGAAAGTGTTTCAGGAAATAAGAGGGAAAGGTATGAACAAAAACATCAGATCGGATAATTACAGCACCGCGTCCATAAGTGTAGTTCTGCAGGAGGGGAGGATGCACAATGGTTATATATATATATATATATATATATATATATATATATATATATATATATATATATCATGTAGCATACAGATAAGTGGTCCTTGACTGATGATTTCAAATGTATTGATAAATTCCCAAAACCAACGTAAGAGCTGTGTACAAAGACACAAAAATGATAATGATGTTATCTTACTCCTTGTTTGCATTAATAGCACACACACACACACACACACACACACACACACACACACACACACACACACACACACACACACACACACACACACACACACACAGAGCCAACACTTACGCTAATTTCCTTAAAACATACACAGTTATTACAACTTTAACTAACCTTGTGCCTAATTTGTGTACAAAACTGACCATATTTTCCGTAGATTTTCGACATTCAATCCGCACACAAAACCACTTCCTGTTTAACTACGCGAGCCGCCTTCAAAATAAAAGCCTCTCATCTAAAAACATACGAGAGACGAGAATGCGCACCTCTGGGCCGAATCATTTTGGCCCCAAGATGGATCTATTGTAGGGCGCTGATTGGATAAATTGTATGCCACTCATTTATATCTTTAATCAGTGATTGGCTAAACTGCTTCTTAGACCCGCCTCTCTTGGGCCGAATGGATTCAGCCCCAGCACGTGCACGAGAGGACAAGCAGGAAAAGCATATATTTTGCGTAGATATCCTATTTTACAAATATTACTGGGTATATTCCATAGCTCAAAAACACAAATATTGACAACTTGTATAATTTATGGCCAGGCCCCGTGGCCCTCTATTGGCCGGCCGCCACTGGATACAACTCCGATAAACAAAGTTAGTTGAGTTCAGACGACCGTAAAGCCAGACAGGAGAACGAGGCTCACTCTGATGACACGTCAATAACCCGGTACCTTTTCCTCCGGCTGACCCCCGCTGGCCGGGTAGTAGACCACGCGGTACTTCTCCACCTGACCCGGCGCGTGCGTCCACGCCACGCGGAAGCTGCGCGCCGTGATGTCAGAGGTCACGAGGTCGCGGGGCGGCGCCACGGAGGCGGGCGGGAGGGCGGGTTCTCCTCCTGGAGGAGAGGAGGAGGAGGAAGACAGAGGGAGCAGAGGAGGAGGAAGAGGGAACAGGAGCAGAAGAGGAAGAGGAGGTAGAGGAGGGAATAGGAGCAGAGGAGGAAGAAGAGGGAACTCAGCAAAGTGTCTTCGTTCTGATGGCTTTTCACTTTAGCTTTCTTTTTATAATTTACCTGCAACATAAGCAGCATGTGTGTATATATACATACATATATACTGTATATAAAAAATATATACATATTTAAATATATATATATATATATATAAATAAAAACATTTAAAAGAAAATATATTAATAATTCAATATAATACATTTATTTATAAATATAAATATATATATAAATAAATATTATACATTCTAAAATAATAATAAAAAATAATAATAAAAAATAAAAAATATAAAAATACATATAAATATTTAAAATGATATATATATGTAAATAAAATTAAAAAATTAAAAATATATATAAATACATATATACATATGCATACACATATATATATATATATATATATATATATATATATATATATATATATGTGATGAGGTCAGAGGTCATGTGACAGACCTCTGAGCTGCTGCTCCAGCTGCTCCACGCGGTCGCACACCGCCTTGCTGAGCGTCTCCACGATGTCGCTCATCACGCTGAAGTCGGCCACGTTGTACATGTGAGTTTCCTCTGGAGGAGACGCGATCGCACGGAGCTCGTTCTCATCGGCGTTCTTCACACCTGGAGGGAGAGAGAGGGGGAGAGAGGGAGCAAGAGAGGGAGAGAGAGATAGAGGGAGAGGGAGGAAGGGAGAGGAAGAGAGACAGACAGAGAGAGAGAGGGAGTGGAAGAAAGAGAGTGGGGGAGAGAGGGAGGGATAGAAGGAGAGAGATAGGGAGGTAGAGGAGGAAGAGGAGCAAACAGAAAGAGGAGTAATCATGAAGTCAACATGAAAAGGTGTTTGAAGTTTTTGATGATGCAAGAAGTCGACGAGGGAAGAAAATGGTTGAACTTTAAATAAACACAACTTTTCACACAGAGAAACTTCTGCTTAAAGAACTGCGTGACATCATCTACGAGCTGCGTGACATCATCTATGAGCTGAGTGACATCATCTACGAGCTGCGTGACATCATCTATGAACTGCGTGACATCATCTACGAGCTGCGTGACATCATCTATGAGCTGCGTGACATCATCTATGAGCTGCGTGACATCATCTATGAGCTGCGTGACATCATCTATGAACTGCGTGACATCATCTATGAGCTGCGTGACATCATCTATGAGCTGCGTGACATCATCTATGAGCTGCGTGACATCATCTATGAGCTGCGTGACATCATCTACGAGCTGCGTGACATCATCTACGAGCTGCGTGACATCATCTACGAGCTGCGTGACATCATCTATGAGCTGCGTGACATCATCTATGAGCTGCGTGACATCATCTATGAACTGCGTGACATCATCTACGAGCTGCGTGACATCATCTATGAGCTGCGTGACATCATCTATGAGCTGCGTGACATCATCTACGAGCTGCGTGACATCATCTATGAACTGCGTGACATCATCTATGAGCTGCGTGACATCATCTATGAGCTGCGTGACATCATCTAAGAGCTGCGTGACATCATCTATGAGCTGCGTGACATCATCTACGAGCTGCGTGACATCATCTATGAGCTGCGTGACATCATCTACGAGCTGCGTGACATCATCTATGAGCTGCGTGACATCATCTACGAGCTGCGTGACATCATCTAAGAGCTGCGTGACATCATCTAAGAGCTGCGTGACATCATCTACGAGCTGCGTGACATCATCTATGAACTGCGTGACATCATCTATGAGCTGCGTGACATCATCTACGAGCTGCGTGACATCATCTATGAGCTGCGTGACATCATCTACGAGCTGCGTGACATCATCTATGAACTGCGTGACATCATCTATGAGCTGCGTGACATCATCTATGAGCTGCGTGACATCATCTATGACCTGCGTGACATCATCTATGAGCTGCGTGACATCATCTATGAGCTGCGTGACATCATCTATGAGCTGCGTGACATCATCTATGAGCTGCGTGACATCATCTATGAACTGCGTGACATCATCTATGAACTGCGTGACATCATCTATGAGCTGCGTGACATCATCTATGAGCTGCGTGACATCATCAAAACTCGTCCGTACCGATGGCGAACAGCTCGATGCCGGCGGCCCGGAGGCTGCGGGCCGGAGGGATGACGTCGTCCTGGGACTTCCCGTCCGTGATCAGGATCCCGATCTTGGGAACGCCGGGCCTGGACCCGGACTCGGGTCTGAAGCTGGTCTCCAGGATGTAGGTCAGAGCCAGACCTGGTCTCACACACACACACACACACACACACACACACACACACACACACACACACACACACACACACACACACACACACAGTTAGAATATATTTTCCTTTAGCTGTAACGGTTCGTCATAAGAGGAGAAACTCAATATAAAAAACTAATAAAAAAAGCCTTGATTTACTTATAAATAAAAATCATGACAGAAAATAAACAATAGAAGTAATGATTTTTGTTTAAGTATGGAAGCCTGAGAGGATATTGAAAACAATAATATTATATTAACTTTCTAAATTTGATCTACATTGTTTTTTTCTCCTTTATGACTTAAGAATGGGTGATTTTTTATTTTTTATTTTCATGTTGGTGTTTGTTGTTGTAATATTAATTTCGGCCACACGAGGCAGAATCGCAGCGCTACACCATGTTGTTATTGGTGTTTTCTTCCTGACTTTTAATTCCTCCATCGCTCCATGTCTGTGAGTATGTTTTGTAATATTTATTTATTTTGGCAAGAAATCTATTTTAAATCGGTGATAATTTTCCCGCTTTTAGTCCCATTTAGAATATTTATTCTCTTGTGGACGAAATGAGTATTACAACAACAAACACTTAAGTTTACAAAAAATTATAAAAAATATGTCTGCGGAATCCAGTAAAAAAAAAGAATCTTTTGCAAAAAAACTGAAATAAATCCCACCTGCTTCAAAAATGAATTTAGTTTTAGAAAAAAAGAAGAAACAAATGCTGAATCTGCAAAAACTATATTGTCCACTTTTTCAAGGACCTTATTCATATATATTTTTTTTTATATCATAAACACAGAAGAGAAAACATTTTAGATCACACTTAAAGAACTGGAATAATTATCTCTCTCTCTGGCCTCAGAATATTTTGTGTACATTCATGTACATTATTTGTGTAATCTTTGTATTTTTTTGAATTTTTTTCTAAATTTATATATATATTTTTAAATGTTTGTACATTCTTGTACATTTTGTGTACCTTTGTGTACATTCTTGTAACTGCACTGTGGCACTTACTCCCAAGAACACACCAGCGTGTGGTATCTACTTTAAAATCAGAAAGAAGCTCCAGAGCTCCATTAAAACTGAAAGTCTCTCGCTATGGAACACGCGGCAGAAACGCCACAAAAGATCAGAAACAGACCCACAACACGGGGACGTACAAACTGCACCAGTGTGTATTCATGAAATATTGTTGGTTATTTGTATGATGTCGCCGCACCTGTCAGCGTGTTCCCTCCTTTGTACGGAAGGTTCTTCACGGCATCCAGAACGGCCTCCTTGGTGGAGTGAGCGTTGAGGTGCCACTCGATCCGGGGGTCCCCGCTGTACTGAGCCAGACCTGCACACACACACACACACACACACACACACACACACACACACACACACACACACACACACACACACACACACACATTTTGTTTGGAATTTTTTATTTTTTTGTAAATATTTGTAGAATATTTGCAAAATATCTGGAATTTTTTTTAAAACCTTTGTAACATTTTGTAAATGTTCTAGAATTTTTTAAATGTTCTAGAATTTTGTAAAAGTTTCTTGAATTTTGTAAAAGTTTCTCGAATTTAAAAAAATATTCTAGAATGTTTTAACATTTTCAAGATTTCTTTTACATTTTCGAGATTTTTTTCTTCTTTTTTTCGAGATTTTTTTTACATTTTCTAGAATTTTGTAAAATTCAATGTTAAAATTCAATGTTATATAGGTGTAGGCTTCAAGGATGATGAGGAGGAGGTTTTTAATTGTATTGTTTGAATTGGGAAAATAAAATAAATAAATAAAAATTAATGAATGAAAATAATTACGAATGAAAATATAAAAAATATAAAAAATATAAAAAATATAAAAAATATAAAAAATATAAAAAATATAAAAAATATAAAAAATATAAAAAATATGAAGTATAAAGAAAACTATTAATACAATTATTAATTATAACTAAAACTAAAATTAAATAAAAGAGATGAAAAATTCTTAAAACATTTCTATTCATGAATCTTAAACATTTAGAAACATTTAGAAAAGTACGATTAATAAACAAAGGTTCTGTCCTGCTCGGAGCTAAGCGAGAACCTCTGAGACCAGAACCGTCCTCACCGATCCTGGTCTTGTCGATCTCCACCGAGAAGGCCCGGACCAGGTTCTCCAGGAAGGTCCGGACCAGCCTGAAGTTGATGCGCCCGATGCTCCAGGACCCGTCCACCAGGATCACGATGTCCGAGATGGACGCGGTCTTGCACATGTACTCGTCTTCGGCTGAAAGAGACGGAGACGAACATTACGATCTCCGTGATGAATAAATAAAGGATGTAGAGCGTTCTCAGCCTCCGGCGGCACATTAAACATCCACAGTAGTAAAGTAGGACGATTTGATGAGCGGCTTCAGACCCGAGTGCTACAAAGTGTTTCATTAATTCTAATTCAGTTCAACGCGTGTAATTAGACCCCGAGGAGCTCTGTTTACGTTCACCTGTGTGATAAAACACACGCACCCTAATGAGGCGACAGCGGTTCATCACTAACGTCAGGAAGAACCTCCCTTCAGCCAATTACGTCTCTGGAAGAGCGGCGGACTCCTCCGGGAGTTGTGGGTAAAAAAGATAATGGTCTACACCCCCAATAATGAGAATGAATAACATTCTGCCGCCTTGCAGTTGAGCAAGGCACCGACAGGAAGCTGCAAAACAACCAGATACACTGAACCGTCATGTTTTAATCCACTTTAATTAAGGCGGTTTATGAAAGTGTGATCGTGTTTATTCATCACATGCGAGCAGGAGTTAAAACATTTAAAGCATTTATCATTTCAAACAGGAGATGATCCAAAAACATGGCGAAAAATTTCCATATTTACACAAGCGGTGATGTTTTTCATCAGAGTAAAGTCACAATATGTAGTTTAAAGCTAAAAATACAAGTTTAACTTTGCAGAGAAAGGACGGAAACTTCCTTCCTTTCCTTCTTCCTTTAGTGATATTTATTTATTGTAGAGGGAAAATATGTATTTCTGATTTTGGGGTGAACTGTCCCTTTAAGATTGGTGCGAACCAATGGACTTCCATGAAGCATATATACTATAATATATTATAATATACTATGATATACTATGATATACTATACTATACCAATATATATTATAATAACTAACCCTATAATATACAATATTAACTTCGTACAACTATTTTTAAATGAAGCGAGGCGGCGTTGCTACAGCCCGACATGACCATGCAACCCTTGCTTGAATAAATAAAGTTTAAGAGCACACACACACACACACACACACACACACACACACACACACACACACACACACACACACACTCTATTATAAAAACAAAACCCTGATGGTTTACCTTTGGATTAAGAGGAACCTGTTAGTGGGGTTTGAACCTCTTTCAAAAGGTTCGATCCTCGGTGTAAACCCGGCACATTCTTGGCTCGGTGCCGCCGACGGGGCCCGAACACGTGAGGCGGAGCCTGAGACACGATCACACGATCACACATCTCTGATCCTCAAGACGTGCGAGGGAATGTTTCCTTCAGGTCGCAGCACGCCTGAACATCTCGTGTGTGTGTGTGTGTGTGTGTGTGTGTGTGTGTGTGTGTGTGTGTGTGTGTCAGTGGCATTCTTCAGCAGTCGTTTCATTCATCGTTGACAGGAACTAGAGGTGTAGCTCCATGCAAGTCTCTACAGTGTCGGAATATAAACCTCCTCCTTTGGGTCCACCGGAGGAGCCTCGGTGTATATATATATATATATATATATATATATATATATATTATAATTAAAAGTTATATCTATTTTATAATGTAATTGTTTTTCACACATACACTACATGTATTATATATAAGCTTATTTTCTCATTGCAGAGCTCCTGTCTTGTCTGTTCCTCTGAACATCTGATCCACTGAAGGCCCAGTTAGAAAATCCACGGCCCGCCACTGGCTATTGCCCCGTAAGACAATATAATTACAATATAGTGTTATGTTTAGGCAATAAAACCACTTAGTGATGTTCAGAAAACACAATTGTTGGTGCTTAAAATAGATGCGTAAACGAACTAAAATACATAAGAAACTAAAAATGTTGGCACACGAACCTGGTTGAAAATATTGTCTACTACTTCACTAGTTCTGAACTTTGCACATCCACATAGAAATTATGTAATTTGTCAGACAGACAGACAGACAGACAGACAGATAGATAGATAGATAGATAGATAGATAGATAGATAGATAGATAGATAGATAGATAGATAGATAGATAGATAGATAGATAGATAGATAGATAGATAGATAGATAGATAGATAGATATATAGATAGATAGATAGATAGATAGATAGATAGAACTGTATTAATCCCGCATGGGGAATTTTTTTCTCGCTACAGCAGCATCTTTAGCAATGAAATATAACAAAGGAAAATACCACACTCCTGCACCGTACTGGTGAACTGTTCCATGTATTAAAGCGTGCACTGACGAAAAAGGTCTGCAATTAATCTGTTTTTATGTTAATTAATAATAATAAAAATGACAAAACCCTGAAGAGGAAGAGTTCAAAGGGATGTAAGGACAGAAACGAGGGATGAAACCTGAAGGGCAGGACGGCGCTCTGGAGACCGGAGAGAAAGAGGACGAGTCTCCTTTTAACAGCTCGTCTGGGAATAAAGTGTCACCTGGACAGATGGCCGAACAGGAAGGAAGACAGAGAGGAGGAAGAAGCGATGGATAAAGAGACGGATGCAGAATGAAGGGAGGAGAGTCCGCTGGGAATACCAATGTGGACTTTCCTTCTGCTCCACTTCCTCGGCCTCCATCTTGGATTTCGATTTCTTATCGTCCTGATTCTGTTTTTATTACTCATTCATGCCGTAGTCGTGTTTCTATTTTCACGCAGTAATTAACAGGATGATGAGAAAAGGAATACACATATTAAATAAATAAATAAAATATATACATATAATATATATAAAATAAATATGAATAATAATAAATACATATTTTAATAAAACAATAAATAGTGGTTGTGATTCTACATGACTGTGAAAGAAGTGATGCATCTAATATATGGTTTATGTGTATTCATAAATAGAAGAAGAACGGTGGCTGCAAAGAGAGTGACCTAAACATTTTTTAAATACATCTGAAGACGACGTCACCGTTCCTCACAAAGTGATTTATTGGACGCGGAGTGCAGAAATTCAGCGGCGATAAGCATCAGCAATATAAAAAGAAAAAGAAAAGATGAAACATTTGGAGCAGCGGACAGAGATTAAAGTAAAGAAGAAACAGAAGATTCCCACTTTGTTAAAGCGCCTCAAACTACCAGGAAAATGTCTCATAAGCCTCTCCTAAAAATTTAAAATCTATGTTTCTGTGTTTCGTCAGACAACTTTTTTTCCAAGAATTCTGGTTGATATTATTAAGAATTTAGTGGCAGACTCAGCAGAAGTCGTTTTGGGTGTTCCTGCAGACTAAAGATGGATTCATAAACAATGCAGAAGGAACATTTTTGAGGCTTCATGAATGAGGGCGATTTGTTCGAAAAAGTGCAGAATGTGATGTAAAATCATAAAACAACTACAACTGCTAACTCTGTTACCAATGATGAAATAAAAAAAAAAAACGTCAGAATTTTGTTTTGTTTAACAACTATTTTACCAAATGTCCCGACATTATAATATAATAAGCGTATTCCACTGAAAGACAATAAACTAAAATAAATAAAAAATGAACACATTTACAGCACATTTGTTCTCCGAGTTGTGAACAGATTTGTTTTGAAAATAATATTTTTTTGTCATGAATATACAAAGTCGACGGCTCTCCAAATAAGGAATAAAATGGCCTTTACACACCTGGGAGTATTTTTTGTCCAGAGGCTTTTATTGTGAAAGGACGGAGAGCGGTAGGAATGGATTTGGGCTGCAGTCGGACATCTAGGTTCGGATGAACGGAGCCTCAGAGGTGGTTTTAAAATGAAATATAAATATATGAGCAACTCAACTCCAACCTAACTGGGTGACGTCTTTATTCCTGGTGCTAAAAATGTCACTTTCTCACAGTGTTTTGCGTTTCTGTGTTAAAGTATGTATGAGTTTATAGGTCATTCAAAAACCGGTTCAGGTGTTAAGATACCATATATTCCTGTTTGCCTCACACGTTTAGAACACTATAAACAACCAGAGTTATGTGATTAACCTATTAATCCTGATATGATCTGAAATGTCCCGATGTGAACCCGCGTGGATCGATGTTCAAAGCCGGGACGAATGAGGCCGAGCGGTGCCTGAAGAAGCCTGAAGGAGCCTGAAGAAGCCTGAAGAAGTCAGAAGAAGTCAGAAGAAGTCAGAAGAAGCCTGAAGAAGCCTGAAGAAGTCAGAAGAAGCCTGAAGAAGCCTGAAGGAGCCTGAAGAAGTCAGAAGAAGCCTGAAGAAGCCTGAAGAAGTCAGAAGAAGTCAGAAGAAGCCTGAAGAAGCCTGAAGAAGCCTGAAGAAGTCAGAAGAAGCCTGAAGAAGCCTGAAGGAGCCTGAAGAAGTCAGAAGAAGCCTGAAGAAGCCTGAAGAAGCCTGAAGAAGTCAGAAGAAGCCTGAAGAAGTCTTAAGAAGCCTGAAGAAGCCTGAAAAAGTTTGAAGAAGCCTGAAGAAGTCAGAAGAAGCCTGAAGAAGTCAGAAGAAGTCAGAAGAAGCCTGAAGAAGTCTTAAGAAGCCTGAAGAAGTCTTAAGAAGCCTGAAGAAGCCTGAAAAAGTTTGAAGAAGCCTGAAGAAGTCAGAAGAAGCCTGAAGAAGTCAGAAGAAGTCAGAAGAAGCCTGAAGAAGTCAGAAGAAGCCTGAAGAAGTCTTAAGAAGCCTGAAGAAGCCTGAAAAAGTTTGAAGAAGCCTGAAGAAGTCAGAAGAAGCCTGAAGAAGCCTGAAGAAGTCAGAAGAAGTCTGAAGAAGTCTTAAGAAGCCTGAAGAAGTCTTAAGAAGCCTGACGAAGCCTGAAGAAGTTTGAAGAAGCCTGAAGAAGTCAGAAGAAGCCTGAAGAAGCCTGAAGAAGTCAGAAGAAGTCTGAAGAAGTCTGAAGAAACCTCCATGGCGGCCTGACGGCCACATGACACATCACCTGTCGACCGCTCTTCTCTCCTGAAGTCCAAATCACTCGCTGGAGGCGACGGACTCTTGACCCAGGAGGCATGAACTCTGGAGACAAGATGCTTCAACCACGGAGCTATTAGCAGAGAGGGTTTCTGTCCCGGGGTGTCGAAGAGCCACCTTGGAGCAGGTCTGACAGCGAGGGGTCGAGACCCTCAAACGGAGCGCGACCCGAGCGGGTCGAGTGTAAACAATATCATAATGAGGGAGCATTATACGTAGATATTCATGGCTTCCAGCAGGGCCCACGGGGTGAAGCCGGCTGTGCTCGCAGAGCAAGGCTCAGGGTCACGGGTTCAACTCCCTGCTTTGGTCAACGGATAAAGGAATGTTCTGAGAGTTAGAGTTACGACGAGGAACTTGGGTCGAGGCTACGCTAACAGCCTGAGGCGACTGTAAGGCCGATTGATACCTTGGATACCTTTGGCGATACCTTTAATACCTTTGACTATACCTTTGATACTTTTGGCTATACCTTTGATACCTTTGGCGATAAAGGTGAGCCGCCCCCTCTCAGGGCTCCGTGTGACGGGTTTATCTACGCTCGGCTAACTTGCACGCCGGGAGGTCAACAGGTCGCGAAACAAATGTCAGAATCTTTGCAGAGTCTATAGACCGCGATGGAAACGCAGAGGACAATGTGCAGAAGGAACTTTTTAGCTTCTTGAAGCTTAAACCTTTAGGTCCAAAACTTACACGCAGTTTTATTCGAAATCTCTCGTCAGAAGAAGAGCGAAACTCTCAAATCTTTCTGTGCTTTTCTATGCAGCTCCTCGTGTCCATCGTCTGGATGCGCGTGGCTTTCTGTGCATATATTCCCAAACACAAGCACTCTCTCTAGTTAGCCGCCACCGAGGAGCCTTTAAGGCAAAGCACTGGGCTCCAAACTGCCCCAACGAGGCGTCTGCGCGTTGCTCCCCGGTGAGAGGAGGATGTCCAACAATATAAATGTGGAGCAATAAAACAAGCCCGCTCAGCACAAAAGAGCGTCCCCGTGAAAATAAAAAGGTTACAGGTAAATGATGAATTCACTGACACGTGCACCGTTTGCAGAAAAAGAAGAAGAAAGGGAACAAAAGTGTTGCACATCTAAAACGAGTTCCTCTGAAGAAGGAATATAGATTCACATGTAAATCTCCGCGGGAAACAAATGATTCCTCTGTTGTTGTTTGTTGCAGTTCTGCAGCTGTTTCCACTGCAGCAT
>JBAMJR010000523.1:0-30000 GCA_038501785.1 Myoxocephalus aenaeus | reverse complement strand
TGGATGGATGGATGGATGGATGGATGGATGGATGGATGGATGGATGGATAGATAGATAGATAGATAGATAGATAGATAGATAGATAGATAGATAGATAGATAGTGTCCGTGGCCGTTAAAGAGAAGCGGTGAAAGTCCCCTTATAATAATAATAATAAAGTTTTTTTCTGAGTCAAAATTACCCTCTGACGCGATGACACATTTGGCATATCGTTATGAGCCCCAGCAGAAAATGGGGGCTGAATTCTTCATCAGGAGGTCTTCCTCATTCTCCCAAGTCCTCGTACTCCTATGAATCGATACCAGAACCTCTGATGTGACATCGCAAAGAAAACTGCACAGCCTTACAAGAGCATATAAGTCTATTTTACATGTTTATAACACAATTCAACCATAAATATGAACATAAACCATAAATATTACTCGAGAGGACTAGAAAGTGACTTGAGAGAGCCCCCCCATGTTATGGAAATATCAATTTTCATATCCCTAGCTTGATGCCACACATGATTGGCAGACCTTTCTGGAAAGCTTACGACCCACGGAATTCACCAATATCGCCAAATCCCTTGTGAGACAAAGCCTCAGTAAGATATCAACCACATTCCAGCCAAAAAACTGAAATATGACTTACTTATGGATGAAACGATACTTGCTTGGTATGTTTTGGTGCATCTGCTTGAGCAGAGCCCCTCTGTTGGCGTTCAAGGTCCAGGAAGAAAGTTAGGGCATTTTGGCTCTCAGCGGACCTAAACTACAGTTCACGAAATGTACTCGAAATGAATTACTAAAAGTATTTTAACGTCATTTAATCAAAGTCAATCTTTGCAGAGATACTGTTAACACATAGTGCTATTTTATAGTACAAAGAAAAGCGATGATTTGCATAATTAAAAAGAGGAAATACATCCAGTAACACATACACTGCTATATACCTTTTGAAATGATTCAAATAGTCCTTGTGGTTGAGGAGATATTCTGTATTTAGTATGGGGATGCAAAACCATTCACAATTTTTGAGAAAAATGTCTGGGTCTTAAGAGGTTTAAAGAAATCAACATGTTTTGAGGAAATCCAAGATTTAAAAAGACATCCGGCGCTGCACAGCCTTCATGTATTTGAGAAAGAAAAACCTTCTGCATGCAGTCACTAAGCTCCGTGAGACGGAGATCCACGACGAGCAAACGTCTGTCTACAAATCACCGTTTGGCGGAACGAGCAACAAACCAAATACATGCGGCGTGCTCCCACCATGTTGTGTCCACACAGCACAACACAACAACATGAACATATCCACAACAACATGAACATATCCACAACAACGTGTCCCAGATCCACGTCTGCAGCCGAGCAAATCCGTGCTGACAAGTTTCCCCGAGCCGGCTGTCCTTCCTCACCAACTGTCCCCGTTACAACAGAACCCTCCAAGCAAACAACTAACAGAAAAGAGCAGATGGAGAATCTGAAATCTTGACACAACTTGGTATTTCTCCCATAGTGCATTTGGTTTTGTTATTGTTGACAAATACAAAACTAGAGGACATTAAAACCATCTGAAAAGGATTCTCAAGTTTTATGAAGCTTGATTTTTTTCCACGTTAAAATCCTCCACAACAACAACATTTTCACTTTTAAGTCATTGTTTCCGCTGCTTTCCTCTAAACAGGGTTCATACACATTCTGACCAATGGATTTCATGACTTTTCCATGACTATTTGGTCAATTTCCATGACCAACCATTTAGTGAAATCTGGGTGTAAACATGAAAAAGTGAGTAAATGTAGTATTTATACTAACAATGAGAATACAAAGCATACAGTAAACCTTAAATGACACAAATGAATGAGACAATAGTTTGCTTAAAAGAATAAACATTTATATAGATGCCTGTATGTATGCCTGCTTATATTTTGAGTCTTTCTTTTAAAAGCATATTCATTATTTCAAACTCAGCGTAAATGAACGTCATGAACACATGAATATAACACATTTACATGACTTTTACTAAACTTTGGGGATTTTATTTTTTTCAAGGACTTTTCCAGGCCTGGAAATAACCATTTTAAAATTCCATAACTTTTCCAGGTTTTCCATGACCGTAAGAACCTTGTCTAAAAAATTAAAATAAGTATAAATACGAGCCAAGCCGCCGTCGCTGCTGTTGCATCTGCTAAACAGAGGATGAACAGGTTCAACCTCCTGCTAAAGGACCCGTTTCATATCAGCATGGACCAGTTGGAAAAGCAACATTTCATTTTTTTTTATTTTATTGGCAGAAAGCCGACTATAAGTTTGTCAACACAATATTTCAGTTACTTTATTTGCATGCCATAATGAACCCAAAAAGAGGGACGAGTAAAGCAATAAACACGTGTTAGGACCCATTAGTTATGTCCGTGTATTTTATTTTGGTAGTGTGTATTTTATAGTGGTAGTTTATATATGGGGCACAGGTGCAACAGCCAGGTGGGTAATGATGCATGGGTGACGGGGGAGATCACACGTTTTTTACCGCAAGCGCAACACTTCAGGAGACCAGGAATGTACAAGTTGTATAATCATGAAATACAATTAAATGGGAACTTCACCCAACGATATACAAACAGCCTGGACTTTTATCTGAAAAAGCGAGTAAGAAACAGGAACTTCTCCCGCGCCGGAGATCAGTCACTACAACGTGGTTACAGAAAACTACTGGAAATGAAGCTTAATAATGATCATTAAATCTATATGTTCATGATTAGCTGCAATGATACAGTTATAACATGTTTTGCATTATGTTTTAACCGAAATATATTTATTACATTCATATTTTTGGGTATTTATTTTAGGAACATCCACGTGGCCAATAAGAGTGACTCTCGTGTCACTGACACCTCAGATGTCCCAGAGTGGAGGATGTTTTGTAAATATATCGTCTTGCATAACTCTGGTTGTACGCCATAAACGTCCATTATCAGAATCCTCCAAACACCAGAACACCCCGGAAATAGGTTTGGAAACCGCACCCGGGTCTGAAAAAAGCTTTCACACTTCCAAATGCTTCTGAAAATTCAGAGCAGCCAGCGTGAAAAGTGTAAATAAAGAAAGTGATTATAAACCCAGCGACGTAAAGGCCGAGTCTTCCCGAAACAAAGAGGAGGAATGCTGCTCCGCAAACCCCCGCTGCATAAATACAGGTTAGAAAAGTTTATCCTCCAGACTCTTGGGTGGGAAACACACACACACACACACACGCACACACGCACACACACACACACACACACACACACACACACACACACACACACACACACACACACACACACACACACACACACGCGTGGAACAGGAGGTCCGAGCTGTGATTCCATTATTCTTGGCCGTCTTCTGCTGACACGGTCTAATGGACCAGGAATTAGACCTCATTACGTGGGTCACGTCAGTCCTGCACACACACACACACACACACACACACACACACACACACACACACACACACACACACACACACACACAGTGAGAGTTGCTGGTAATTGAAAGGTCACGAGTCCAAGCTCCGAAACAGAAATGATGTCCTTAACCCGAGACGCTGCTCGTCAAGCTGCAGGGGGAATTGTGATTTTAAAGTGTTCGAGTTCCCTCTGAAGGTTGTTTGTGGAAGGTAAGAATACGCCTCGTGGGTCAACATCACATACCTATTGTTCTTTTTGTGATAAAAGGGGTCACATTTTGGTATATTTAAAGCTCAATACATTGAGAAGAATTGGTCTGAAGATGGAAGTAATGACGGACATCTTTATTCCGTCACTGAAGACAGCGATGTCATGTGGTCGGGCTGCTGTCCGGCGACAGCGCTCAAGTCTCCCACGTCTCCCAGCAGCACTTGAATGTCCCGCAAGGGTATGAACCCCAGAGCAACGCGCTCCATTATAAATCTGTTGCAACATGACAAAATTACATAACTTTCGACGAAGGAGAAGGTGGCAAAATGTCCACTGTGATGGATTACCGAGCTGGATCGAGTCCACGCAAGTTGATCTTTATAGTGCAATGAAAAGAAGTGAACTAATGGCTGCTTGCTTGGAATAATAATAAAAAAAAAGTGATATTTTTGCTGTGTGAGATTTCTAGTTTGGGTGTTCTTTCACCTTCCGCTCACCTTCCTGTTCTATCCTTCTGAGGACATTTTCTCCACAAACACACACAGCAGCTACAGGAATGTAGGAACACCTCAACATACTTTCCAGTGTCAATTCTGTGCACAGGTGAGCAGACTGAAGCAACAAGACAGTGATGTAACTCAGACCGACAGCCGGGAGACGAATACCAACAGTGTGCGTTTAGTCAGCTGGATCGCTGAACCGTGCACTCCGATGAGTCGGATTCCAATGGCGTGAGATAACGTATCAGGATATAGGGGCGATATAATGATAGACAAAGCTCCGCGTGTTCCTATGACTGTGAGGTTTCACAGACGAGCCCACACCTGCCCGCCTGCCGCACAAAACGATGCCCTGACATGTGACACGGAGGAGAAACTGCAAGATTGTAAAAATGCTGAAAAAGATCAATGCGGAAAGCGCGCTTTGAAATCCTAAAGCGGCTTCACGTTTGAAGCAAAGCTGCCGAGCAACAACGGTTCTTACGATATATCTTACGAAAACGTTACTTCTCTTTAGTGAGCGTTTTCCAACAAAAGTCAAAAATAAAGTTTCGTCTTCAGAGGAAACAACTTGGTTGTGTTGAGACCACAAAACTACTCAGTTAGGTTTGGGAATTTTTCTTTTTAGAAAGGCTTGGTCATCGTGAAAAAATATCGTGAAATACTTGGCTAGGTTTAGGAAAAGATCGTAAAATACTTAGGTTTAGGAAAAGATCGGGAAATACTTGGTTATGTTCAGGAAAAGATCGCGAAAGACTTGATCATGTTCAGGAAAAGATTGTGAAAGACTTGGTCATGTTCAGGAAAAGATCGTGAAATACTTGGTTAGGGTTAGGAAAATATCGTAAAATACTTGGTTAGGTTTAGGAAAAGATCGTGAAAGACTTGATCATGTTCAGGAAAAGATCGTGAAAGACTTGGGTAGGTTCAGGAAAAGATCGTGAAATATTTGGTCGTGTTCAGGAAAAGATCGTGACAGACTTGGTTAGGTTTAGGAAAAGATCGTAAAATACTTAGGTTTAGGAAAAGATCGGGAAATACTTGGTTATGTTCAGGAAAAGATTGTGAAAGACTTGGTCATGTTCAGGAAAAGATCGTGAAATACTTGGTTAGGGTTAGGAAAATATCGTAAAATACTTGGTTAGGTTTAGGAAAAGATCGTGAAAGACTTGATCATGTTCAGGAAAAGATCGTGAAAGACTTGGGTAGGTTCAGGAAAAGATCGTGAAATATTTGGTCGTGTTCAGGAAAAGATCGTGACAGACTTGGTTAGATTCAGGAAAAGATCGTAAAATACTTAGGTTTAGGAAAAGATCGGGAAATACTTGGTTATGTTCAGGAAAAGATTGTGAAAGACTTGGTCATGTTCAGGAAAAGATCGTGAAATACTTGGTTAGGGTTAGGAAAATATCGTAAAATACTTGGTTAGGTTTAGGAAAAGATCGTGAAAGACTTGATCATGTTCAGGAAAAGATCGTGAAAGACTTGGGTAGGTTCAGGAAAAGATCGTGAAATATTTGGTCGTGTTCAGGAAAAGATCGTGACAGACTTGGTTAGATTCAGGAAAAGATCGTAAAATACTTAGTTAGGTTTAGGAAAAGATCGATAAATACTATAATACTACTTATACTAAGACTATAAGCAGAATATATGGTAGTCCTACTCGTCATGGAATGCTACAATTTACAAATTGATTACTGAACACAAAACTGAACACAGAAAACGTAAAACACTATTAAAATGACATCTTCTGTCTTTGGCTTGTTTGTGACACGCAGGGCTAGAAGTTCTATTTTTGCCTCATGAAAGGGAATCTGGTCCTGAAGCGAAGTGAATCTTTATTATCAGGAAGTGATGCAATTCTCCCTCTTGCCATTTTTTTACGAGGTGACGAGCCTAAACATAAAAACCAACACACCTGCCCGGCGGATGCAGGGGAGTTAGAGGTACTGATGAGTCATCACTAATCAGGAGGGAACCTCCCATTGCAGATGTTGCACTTCTGGAAAAATAACATCCTGAAGGGGTCAAAAGGAGGTTCTGCCAAACACTGTGGGTTCCTGCTCACTGGTTCAACCTCTGGCTCTTAGTTCACCGTTTGCTCAAAGTTTCTTTAGTTTTCTCAGTAACACGAAGAGCTTTGCAACAACGGTCTTCACGGAGCATCAAAGTGGCAAAGAAACAAAAACAGCATCCGTAAAACCGAGGACGCAAACCTGAACACATTGAGGAACTTTTTGCTATTTTTACCAAAGAAAGAACAATGAAACCAAAATGTAAGCGTGAAGTTTAATTGCAGACTGGATCTCTAATTGTATATAATTATAATCTGGATTTATACAAGGAACACGTTACGTTTAGGGACTGGAGGTCGTTTCACACCGAAACGTCCGTCCAAAACACAAGACACTCGTCTGCAGGTAAATTAGTGCTCAACAAAAACAGAACAATGTGCAACATGATTCATACTCTTCATACCTCATTATAAAAAAATACTCAACACAATCTCACAGCCGTTTGTGAAATAGTGCCAACATTGTAATCTATTGGTTTCGTGGACATGGATATAAGTTAGGTTTACGCAACAAAACCACCAAGTTAAGTTCAGAAAAAACATCATGGTTGGCCTTAAAATAACTACGGCCGGCTGGGTTCATGCAACTAAACCACCAATAGTTAGGTTTAGGCAACAAAACCACCAATAGTTAGGTTTATGCAACTAAACCATCAATAGTTAGGTTTATGCAACTAAACCACCAATAGTTAGGTTTAGGCAACTAAACCACCAACAGTTAGGTTCATGCAACTAAACCACCAATAGTTAGGTTTAGGCAACTAAATCACCAACAGTTAGGTTCATGCAACTAAACCACCAAGAGTTTAACCTCATCAAGTTAAGGTGTTCTACAGCTCATATGACCTTGATATGAATACCAGACCCTATTGTCCTTGATCTCTTAACGAATCTGCAACTCCTTGCCTTTAAAACATTTTTTTTAATTAATATTTATTATTTATGTTCTGCATAAATATGATCAAAAGTCAAGAGTCTGATAGAAAAATGAGTCCTCGGTCGCTCCCCGAGTTTTTATAATTGTATTTCCGGTGTCTTCCCAACACAAGCAATGACATTTTTTCAAGCCTTTACAGTCCAAAAATCATGTTTTTCGGTTCAGAATGACCAATTTTGACCTGAATCTTGCTCACACCATGACTGTTGTGTACTTCAAATGACCGTCTCCGTCAGCGTGTGTCATCTGAAGCACTTTCAGATGAGTCTGAGAGCCAATGCGATCGTAGGACCTCGAAACACGGAAGGATCAAATACTGATCTCCCACTACTGGAAGATTCGTACAGTCTCTACGGTTACAGTATCCGCCGTTGTTAGGGGTACTAAATTAGTTAAATAGTGAAACGTTATAATCGCTCAGTCATGTTGAGGAGCTTACGCAATTACGTAATTATAAAAATATATATTTTTTAAATGTAGTCCATCGTCTCTCTTCTCACAAGGGTTTACAGTACTTTAGCCGTTTACATTTATTAGATCGGACCTGTGGTTGATGATCTAGAAGCGTTTGAGTTTTTTTTAAACTCACTTCCTCATTTCCGAAAAATCTGTAAAAAAAAAGTTAGGTTGAAGAAACATTTAATGTGTGTGTCCACCACCAATAAAACTCCTAGTTGACTTCCTATTGGCATAAAGGCGTAAGAGCCACCTGGGTGCTCGGAGAGATTAGATGAGTTACAGCGCTCTCGTGTCAGATTACGCTCCACATCCATCACGCCACGGAGGACCGACGGCAAGAAGAGGAAGAAGAACTAAAGACGGCGGAGAAGCTGCAAACACAGACTCTATTTCATTCGGTCCTTTCTATACGTTCAGCTAAACACTCTGAAGGTGAGCAGGTCAGGTAGAGTCAGGTCATTCAGAAAACTCCTGCTTACATGAAGACATGTTAAGGCCTGGAGCCTAATTCCACAGAAAAACTAAAGTAATAAAGGCTGCGTACTCAACATCCTCTAAAGCTCTATCAGACGAGGTTCCTGAGCGCCTCTTGTGATTTAAAGAAACGCTGAAACAAAATGTCATCAATGTCATCAATGGGAGGATTCTAGTGATCTTACTCTCTGAACGGACCGGGCAGAATCTGGCGAGAGAATCTGGGCGACCAGCGGAGACAAAGCGTGCAGAACAACAGACACACAACAACGACAACAACAACAGACGCACAACGAGCAGCCAATCCTCCAGCCCGGCGGGCGGCTGTCAGCGGGCGGTGAGGCGACGGCTCTGGTATTCAGCAAGTGTGGGCAAGGTGGAGGAGAGCGAGCGAAGCAGGAAGAGCTGGAAGCAGATACTTGCAATATTTGCAATATTTGCAACAATGCATTGTGCACTTTATACACTCACTGTGAAACCGATTGTGCGATACTGTTCTCCCATTTCTGTGCCTTATTATATATATATATATATATATATATAGTATACTATTAGCATTTACCTCCTTTCTTGGTTTTTAAATGTGTTGTGAGTTAACTGTGCATATGACAAATACATATCTTGACTCTTGATGACCATCAATTTCAATTAAAGAAAATATATATATTTTTTCATAGAAAGCATTGAATACCTTCCATCGAATGCAGCTGCATGTTATAGTCTGCAGGAGACGCACATGTGTCGGCACGGTGACGAAGAAAAGGAAAACACACAGCCTGAATGGAAAGAGCTGAGACACTGAAGGAAAACACAGACAGACAGACAGACATATAGATAAACGTATATGTATGTTATGTTTGTCTTCGTTCCCGGAGAGGACAGAATAATATCTTACAGTTCATGGCAACTAGAGAAAGAAAACAAAAGAAAAAGACAGCAGGAGTTTGGAGTTACTGTCTAGCTGAATCCTGCTATCTTACATATATATATATATATATATATATATATATATATATATATATATATATATATATATATATATACAGTATCCACGCTGTTTTAATAAAAGGGAATCCAAAAAGAGAGATAATGGAAGAAAAGAATTAATCCCAATAGAGTCAAAAGACTGAAGTAATGAGAAAAAAAGTGACGGGGAGAAAAAAAAAAACTCTGTTCAAACAGAGACAGAAGTCAAGAGGGAGAAGCAGAGAGCTGATGAAGAAAAAGAGGCCTGGAGGGGATGGTGTGTGTGTGTGTGTGTGTGTGTGTGTGTGTGTGTGTGTGTGTGTGTTGAAGGTAGGTGGTGGTTGGGTGGAGTCGTGTATAAATATAAAAAGCCTTTTATCACTGGTTGGCTCCTCTCTCCCCCATCTGTCCCCTGTAGCCTGCAGCCAGGTAGACACTGGAGATATGGCAGGTGACTCACACTACATATATAAATATATTTATATATATATATAGTGTGAAATATGTCATGTTCACTGGCTGAGCTTCTATGTGGGTCTCAAACCTGAAAATGAAACGCAGCTTCATGACACAAACATAAACTAATAATATAAAACTATCGTTATGTTTAGAAAAAATAAAATAAAATGCAAGTCCCTTTAACTTTAAAAAGGTACAGCCTCCTCCTGTCTGAGCTCCCAGAGTTCATAGCGAACGTTTCTCAGTTCTCTCGAGGTAAAAAGAAAAGACGATATTTATAGGTTGCGCTGCTCCTAAAGGGTTTCTGGGTTCTCCGGACGCTAACGAGGACGGATTATTTCGGAGCGAGAACGTTAAATTAAACAAACAGTGGAATGATTTCCCGTCTCGCGGTCAAAGAGCCGACTTCTGCGGGGAGAGGTGAATAAACGCGACACTGACCGGCTGCTCACTCGGTTCTAAAACCACATCGCCAGAGTTTTTACGGAGTGGAGAAAAGATTAGTAAGCGACACGAAGCTAAGCGGCGGGCGCTGCCATGTGCGATGTGTTAACGTTTAACGGGCCTCTATTTTCAATTCAACCGTTTCTTTACGTCAAAGCCTTCAATTATCCCCATGAATGCAACTTCTAAAATAAACAGATTGTTGGGATGCGAGTGGTGCCAGTTCTGGCTTTTGTTTGTGGTGGTACAAAACGGAATAAAAATAGTATAAATATAGTTATTAGACAGTTAGGAGTGACACAGAGGGACAGGTGTAGAAACTGACAGAAGAAGACGCCAGCTGGCAAAACCCCGAGCAGCCGTAACGAGGCAGAAAAATACTTTTATAGAAGTCCTGCAGCTGTAATTATCCCAACCGTTTTGGATCAGATCCCTTTGGACTCGCCTCCTTCCCTCCCTCCCTCCCTCCCTGCCTCGCCTCCTCCACTCTCTCCGCTGTGACTCGTGTTTGTCCAAACACAGCCGGTGAAAGTCTCGCGCTCGGTTTCTAAAACATCTGTCGAGCCGTAAGTGGCCTCGCATGAGGACCGGCTGGCACCGGATCTGTCGCCGACTGCGAAGGCGTCGCTCGAACATCTTGAGCGTCAGCAAAGTGTTGACGCGCAGACGCAGCTGTTCCATCGGGCGTCAGGGAGGAAGTGGCCACGAAGAAGGGATCCAGATATTCTGCTTTTGTTAGAGCGGTTTAAAATCGTCTGAAAGTTGAATTTGAAAGATCGATTTTTTTAAGGGCTGCTGCAGAAAAGAAAAGAAAGAGCATCACCCCTGGCTCCTGATTGGCTGTCTTCACTAAAGAGCCAATAACATCCATCCAATCAAGCACCCAGTCAGCAGGTTTAACAAATAACTACAAAACACACATCCTGGAGAACAATATTCAGAAACACAGACACACAAAAGTCATCATAAAACCTGACCAGGACCTTTAGATTCTGAGGCTTTTTTGTTGTTGTAAAAGGTCATCGCAAAACCTCTTTTAGTATCTACAGCTCTTCTGGGTCATTCTAGCTCACGGTGACATCTTTAATCATCTGTTGCAACCCCTTAACTTCGCCATGAGAGCAATACAGTTTCATCTAATCTCGGGTCTCACTCTCTTCTGGTAACAAGAAGAAGAAAAAACGGTAATTGCATGAAACCTCGATTAGAATTACAACGACTCCGGGACTTCAGAGTCATTTCAGGTAGAGGCGGATAAAAATAATGGCAGGTTTCTAAAGTTTCCGCCTCAGTCTGGAGGCAAGAAAACACCAATCACCAAAAAGCTCTCCCAGCGAGGCCCGGTGCCGCCGAGAGAACACAAGAGAACCAACATGAGATCTGCAGCGACGAGAACACTCCGGTTCTGTTGCAAGTTGTTGTCGAGTATTACATGTCTTTCTCCTTCCGAACGAAGAAAGAAAAATACATAATTTAGCTTTAACACATGAAGCATAGACTTCTATACAACCAGAGGAGTCGTCCCCTGGTGGTCAGGAGAGAGAATGCAGCTTTAACACATGAAGCATAGAATTCTATACAACCAGAGGAGTCGTCCCCTGGTGGTCAGTAGAGAGAATGCAGCTTTAACACATGAAGCATAGACTTCTATACAACCAGAGGAGTCGTCCCCTGGTGGTCAGTAGATAGAATGCAGCTTTTACACATGAAAAGATGCTGCAAGACAAGAATAACGGTGGTTTGGCTGATTGAGACGCATTAATAAGTATATATATATACCAAAAAGAAAATGAAAGATTCAAACTGCCAGGCGTTCGTCCTCATTGTAATTTTTAAGAACAGAAGCTGTGATTTTGCCGTTTGAGTCGCCGGCTAACCGGCTGCCAGAAGTCCCATCTGCACCGTCATTAACGCCATTCCTCCATTTCAAGGTTGGCCAAACACACAAAGGAAACACATCACATTCTCACGAAGCTGCAAAGGAACGCGACTAAACCTTCATGTTTCTGCTGCAGGATTTATTAACCCTAACAAAAAAAGGGTTAATGAATTATTTTAGTTTTTTCAAACGCGTTTCCAATATTTTGTCCACCGCCGTGGATAAAATATGAGTAAAAACATATTCAAAACTAACGACACACAGATTTCATACTTTTATGGGACAAAAACCAACAATGAAAGCTTTGAGATGCGTTTGATTGCGACACGATATCGTCGTTGGTTTGAAGGAGTTCGGAGCTCCAGACGGACCTCCTGGTGTCCGGCATGGTTTCTCTTCCTCGTGGCATCTGATGTTCACAATCACTTCCAAAAATCATAATTGGCTTGTTTACCCGGCTTCTCCTCTCCATTCATTTCCTGATTGTTGCAGCCTCTTCCTTGAATTCTCCTCCTCTCTCTTTTGTTGTTTTGTGTTTCATTTCCTCTCCTTTCCGTTTTCTCCGGCTCGATGATAATTGCCGTGTAAGTGCAGGAATATTACGTTCACGGGTCGTCTTCTGTCTTCAAATAAACGAAGACGTAATCATAAAAAAACTAAAACATCACGAAATGGCTTTAGTTTCCATAAAGACGGTCTTCGATTGACGCTCCTCAGCTTCCACTTACCTGTTTTTTTGTTTTGTTTAGCCGTTTTCCTAAGTCAAAAAAAAAAAAAGGTCAAGGTATTAAAAAAGCGAGCGCTTCACGCGTCGGAGGAATCCTTTTGAAACGCTTTCTTTCACAAGAAGAGACGCCGTCTGCTTCCTGAAGGAGTCGAGAACAGACAGCCGGCAGCTCCGTCTTCTCCAATTTGTCAAAAAAAAGAATCTTCTTGGATCCAAGGACACTTTTCTTACTTTCCCTTTTCCGTTTCCCCGACACGCGTTCTTGAAGGCTGTCAGGTGGTCTCCCTGCCGCGGCGTTTCAAAGAGAATCTCATGGTTGCACAGAAGAGGTCTCGACCCCAAGACGGGTAACGTCGGCCCTCCTCCTGGTCGGCCTCCCGTTTCCGCCCGTCGGGGAGGATCTTACCTTCTACGATCTCGTTGTTCTCCTCGGTGGCGCCGCCGTCTTGTCTCTGCTGAGACTGAACCATCTCCACGCCCGCTTGCTGAGCTGCAAGAAACAACACGAAGCCACGAGAATGAATGATGGTGGGAGAGGAGGAACACCGGGTACCGGGTTCTGCTCAACGACGCGAGTAAGACCCAAGAAACTACAAGAGAATTGACCACAGACACGTCAATCATTATCAACCGCTTAAAGCTGCTGAAAGGTTGAAGCATAGACTTCTATACAACCAGAGGAGTCGCACCCTGGTGGTCAGGAGAGAGAATGCAGCTTTAACACATGAAGCATTTACTTCTATACTACCAGAGGAGTCACCCCCTGGTGGTCAGTAGAGAGAATGCAGCTTTAACACATGAAGCATAGACTTCTATACAACCAAACTAAAACAATAGAACTTCTCGTTTAGTCCATTTAATCCACCGTCGACCGATATGTACGTATCGGTAAGTTAGAGTCTGGTGGCCCCTTGTTAGACCTGCAAGTGTTTATATTTTTGATGTCCTTTGATGTCCTCCTCAGTTTAAAAACCAGGCTTCCCATCGTAGCCACCTTTGCCCACTCACTCCCATGATCTCCCTCCCCTGCAGTCTGTAAGACAGCGGCTCTCAGGTGCTGTAAGACATGTGGAACATCTGTCGGCTGGTTTCCTCCCAGAGGAACGGCGGTGTACCAGAAGCCATCTGTCTCGGCTGTTGCCCTCATTTGCTGCAGACTGAGGGGCTGTGGCGCCAGGCAGAGTATTTCTAGCGATGCCACCATGCAGAGGGGCATTTCCTGTGGTGGTCCCTCCAATTTTTTATTTCATTTTTTGCTGGATCATCTCGTGATTGTAAGCTCGTGGTGTCGGGCTGGTGTAACGTTTTGGCTTCGTGTCGACATGGCGCCTTTTTTCAATCCCAGTGTTTTAAATCACCACTCTAATCACCATTGTCTGATAGACTGGCATCACTCCTTTTGCTTTGTATTTTCTATTTGTAACGTTAGAGTAAGGAGAGACGAGGCGAGCGGTAATAAAAGTACAATACTCCCGAGCAATAGCCGGCCGATCTGTCTCAAAATGGACATTACGGTCTTTGTGATGATAGTGAGTGTCCTAAATTTAAACGGTCAGGATAGACAGATGTCACAACCTTTTTTCGGTAAAGTTCGGAGAGCTATGTGGACACAGGCCCTGACGAGCTAGGTTTTCTCCACCAAACACACGTATAAATATCCGTTCATTACATACTGGGCCACTCGCTGATGCATTCGGCCCACTCAGTAACAGCACACGGACCTGGAAAGCCAATTTGTTTAAGTTGCATTCTCCGCCTCTGCCGGCTAAAGCCCTGCACTCCGCGTGCGAACACTTATCATCATTATTGACAAACTGTAAAAGGGGTCCATAATGTGATATTACGCCATCTCTTCATTTTTGCAGAGCAGTGTGATATTTTAAATGCAGAGTCAAAGAACTTTTCAACCCCCGGCGTGATACATTTCTGGAGGAAACACCGCATTACAAATCCTGTTTAAAAGGTCGATGTGTAATATCTTTTTTCCTGTAGCGCAGTATGACAAGTAAATATCAGCAGGTTGCTGAATGTCAGCGAGTGAAACACAGTAAACAATTTGCTGACCACAACGGTGAGCTGAGGCGTGCAGTTGTTTGTGTTTGTTGTTTGAATGCGTTCCTGCTTTGCTCAACACAGCTTTAACAACACAAACAACAGCGGAGGCATCAGTGAACAATGCAGCATTAAGGTGGAACATAAAGAGGAGGAATAATCCAACACTAGAATCCAGTTGTACTGCTGTGTTCGCTCTCTACGGGTTCAAACTTTCAAGCACATCGCCCTCTTGGCCACACCCCAATCAGTGATGTCACAGCAGGTATTCTGCCAATCACAGCTGATGGCTGCACCGCTGTGACATCACTGATTGGAGCCAGAAGTGCGGCCTGATGTCACATAGAGGTCGGTTCATCGAGAGTTCTTACTTACACAACCTTTGATCATGGCGTTACGTCTGCCGGCCTCCAGTCTGGAAACAGTCTGAACTGATCTGATCGGTTCTGCCGAGTGAAGCCAATGCGCACGTGTCTTAAAATGTACTAATGTCCATCAGGGGGCGACTCCTTTGGTTGTATAGAAGTCTATGCTATATGTGTTAAAGCTGTTTTATCTCTCCTGACCAGCAGGGGTGACTCCTCTGGTTGTATAGAAGTTCATGAGAAAATGACTCTACTTCTCTCTTGATTTATTCCCTCAGTAAACATTGTAAACATGAGTTTATGTCTCAATCTCTAGTTTCAAGTCTTCTTCAATACAGCATGATGTTCATTTCGTAAATGATGGTCCATTTAGAGTCAAACAGACTTGTCAAACTCAAGGTCTCAAACCGGCGGTCCACAAACCAATTTAATGGCTACAGCAATTTATACAGTCTAAGGTCCAGAAAGTCTCTCACCTTCATGTTTGGCCTGCAGAGGTTTGCTCTGCTGTTCTCCGCTGACAGCAACTATCTTGAAGTTGTATTCTTGAGAGGGGTCAAAGTCCTCGATGAGCAGCTTCGCTTCCTGCTTCGATACCTCAACCTCCGTTTGCTCTCCACCTGTTCCAGAGGAAGAGAAGGAAAAACAGTCAGCATCTGAAGACTGATGGTCAGAGAGAAGAAACAGTTGCAGATGCATAGGCTGCAAGATAATCATTTGTTAGATCCATTTCATCATCAATGTAATGAAGAGAACATGCAAACACACTGAGGACAAACCCACGTCTTTATCAGTTTAGTCCGTTTAAGGTCATCCGTCAAGATCATAGTGAGAGTGAAGACGTCTGAACGCTAAGAGTAAAAACGTCTGAACGTTAAGGATAAAAACGTCTGAACGTTAAGAGTAAAGACGTCTGAACGTTAAGAGTAAAGACGTCTGAACGTTAAGAGTAAAGACGTCTGAACGTTAAGGATAAAAACGTCTGAACGTTAAGAGTAAAGACGTCTGAACGTTAAGGATAAAAACGTCTGAACGTTAAGAGTAAAGACGTCTGAACGTTAAGGGTAAAGACATCTGAACGTTAAGAGTAAATACATCTGAACGTTAAGGGTAAATAAGTCTGAACGTTAAGAGTAAAGACGTCTGAACGCTAAGAGTAAAAACGTCTGAACGTTAAGGATAAAAACGTCTGAACGTTAAGAGTAAAGACGTCTGAACGTTAAGAGTAAAGATGTCTGAACGTTAAGAGTAAAGACGTCTGAACGTTAAGAGTAAAGACGTCTGAACGCTAAGAGTAAATACGTCTGAACGCTAAGAGTAAATACGTCTGAACGCTAAGAGTAAAGACGTCTGAACGTTAAGGGTAAATACGTCTGAACGCTAAGAGTAAATACGTCTGAACGTTAAGAGTAAAGACGTCTGAACGTTAAGGGTAAATACGTCTGAACGTTAAGAGTAAAGACGTCTGAACGCTAAGAGTAAATACGTCTGAACGCTAAGAGTAAATACGTCTGAACGCTAAGAGTAAAGACGTCTGAACGTTAAGGGTAAATACGTCTGAACGCTAAGAGTAAATACGTCTGAACGCTAAGAGTAAAGACGTCTGAACGTTAAGGGTAAATACGTCTGAACGTTAAGAGTAAAGACGTCTGAACGTTAAGGGTAAATACGTCTGAACGTTAAGGGTAAATACGTCTGAACGTTAAGGGTAAAGACGTCTGAACGTTAAGGGTAAATACGTCTGAACGTTAAGGGTAAATACGTCTGAACGTTAAGGGTAAAGACGTCTGAACGTTAAGGGTAAAGACGTCTCAAAGCTAAGGGTAAAGACGTCTGAACGTTAAGGGTAAAGACGTCTCAAAGCTAAGGGTAAAGACGTCTGAACGCTAAGGGTAAAGACGTCTGAACGTTAAGGGTAAATACGTCTGAACGTTAAGGGTAAATACGTCTGAACGTTAAGGGTAAAGACGTCTGAACGCTAAGGGTAAAGACGTCTGAACACTAAGGGTAAAGACGTCTGAACGCTAAGGGTAAAGACGTCTGAACGCTAAGGGTAAAGACGTCTGAACGCTAAGGGTAAAGACGTCTGAACGTTAAGGGTAAATACGTCTGAACGTTAAGGGTAAATACGTCTGAACGTTAAGGGTAAAGACGTCTCAAAGCTAAGGGTAAAGACGTCTGAACGCTAAGGGTAAAGACGTCTGAACGTTAAGGGTAAATACGTCTGAACGTTAAGGGTAAATACGTCTGAACGTTAAGGGTAAAGACGTCTGAACGCTAAGGGTAAAGACGTCTGAACGTTAAGAGTAAATACGTCTGAATGCTAAGGGTAAAGACGTCTGAACGTTAAGGGTAAAGATGTCTGAACGTTAAGGGTAAATACGTCTGAACGTTAAGGGTAAAGACGTCTCAAAGCTAAGGGTAAAGACGTCTGAACGTTAAGGGTAAAGACGTCTGAACGTTAAGGGTAAAGACGTCTGAACGTTAAGGGTAAAGACGTCTGAACGTTAAGGGTAAAGACGTTTGAATGCTAAGGGTAAAGACGTTTGAATGCTAAGGGTAAAGACGTAGTCACAGTTTTTTCAGCCTGGTGTGAAGTTACTCATTAAATGAGTTCATCCTGCTACAAATTATAATAAACGATGTCACCAAGTACAAAGGAATACAGTGTTCATGCAATTTGTGTGTATTGTTTTTAAATGTCTTCAAAACAAACACATAGCTTGTGCAGCTTGAAATATATCTTATTCAAACTCATTATCTTCTATTCTACTACTGTATCTTTCTCCTTGCAATTAAAACAGCTGCCCCAGGATCAATTATTTTCTCTGGCATCCTGTTGTAACGTTGCACAGATTTATGTTCATACAAATTCAATAGCGGTGCTCGTAACACCTGTTTTAGCAGCGTAAAGATCCAAACGCTTTTATTCCCGAGGGAGCAATTAAACCTGCAAACTGAACTTCTGTCGTCTTTCTGCCTGGTCAAATGTTACATGACTTGTATTGTATGGAAATGTCATCAGATCGAGTATTTTTAACACCTGACCTGCGCTTAAAACTGGAAGAACAACGAATGGATCAAAGCAAAACGGCACTTAAAAGTCATCTATTTAAATCTGCTTTTTAACCTGCGATGATATGTATGTTTGTGTTGTGTTTATTACTGTTATAATGTCATCTCTCTGCCTTATATTGTTATTGCTTTCACTGGCTCCGTCTTTACCGAGGGAAGTGCATATGAGTACCTTTTAAAGCGCTGTACAAATACAATGTATTATTATTATTAAAGAAAGAAAGAAAGGAAGAAAGAAAGAAGTGAAGGGAATGCTGACAGAAGAATGGAAGGAGGAAGTAAACATACATGAACTTTAAATCGAGAGAAAAGTCAACTTTCTGATTAAAAAAAACATTTTATACAAAGATGCGTCCACCCTCACAGAGCAGTACCTGCAGAGGTGTAGACAGTTTCACTTGTGAGGGCAGACTGCAGGGGCGTGACTCATCGTCTGCCGTATACCTTTAATTGAACTGCAACGAACCGCCAAAAGGCTTTGGCGAATGCTTTGATTACTCAGGTGTGTGAACTGCTCTTTAACGTGGTGCGGCTTGAAGTTGGCTGAAAAATGGCTTTTGTCAGGAAGCACGGAACGTAATGGACTCCTCGCCTCTCATTCAACCATTCACAGCCAATGGGCCGGGGATCAAACCACCGAAAGCCTGCTTATTACCGCCAAGGCACAGCCGCCACTTTAGACTTTGAAGTATTTGACATGAAGTGAGTCTTGAGCGCCTAATAGAGCGTTTTACAGCCGACGTCATGCTGCGTCACAGTGCTAGCTGGCACACATCGAGCTACTTATCCAGAATGTCACCGTGCTGTGTTGTTGGGTGTCTGAATTATATATCGTATACATTTGAGATCTTCAAATCCGTCGTGAGATTCGAGGCTCTAGCGATTTACAAAAAAACGATTAGAGAGAATGATAGAATCGTTGCTAATGGGCTAAACTATTAGAGAGATTAAAAGATGGCCTGCTGTTAATGTTATTTTCTGTCACCATTGTGGCATGAAAGCATATGGAATCACCAAGCTATTTAGCAGACAGCTGGCTACTTAGCTAGCTTGGCAATTCCGCCACGCTTATATGCAACACTGGTTACAGGATAAAGTGTCACTTCACTGGTGATAGCAATTTGTTTTCCTAGAGAACAACAACAACAACAACAGTGTTTACAAAAGGTATGACATTGTAAAATGTTGCTTATTTAGCGGCTGGCTAGTTAGCTAGCTTCCTGCTAATTCCACCATGCTATAGTGCAACCTCAGTTTAAGAACATTATGGAAACAAGGTTGTTATTTAACTGAGTGATAGCAATGCATGTTCCTACACAGCGTGTGGATGAAGCATTACGTTAGCTAGCTACCTGCCAACTCCACCATGTTTGAATGCTAACGTTGCACTGGTTACAGAAAATGAGCCCAACAGCCGGCTGGTAAGTATATATATATATATATATATATATATATATATATATATATATATATATATATATATGTGTGTGTGTGTGTACATACATATATGTTGGTCCTTTACAATGCCCTTATATTCAAGTTAATTAAAACAATTGAGCAAGACACTTCAGCAAACAAACGGCTGCTGATGGAGAATGTCAATAATAACCCTGGATTATTGAACTGTCACTCAAAGCCTCACACCTTACTGGCATTACACATGTGAACCGTGCACACCTACTACACCTTTCAACCTTCTCAAATAGCTTCAAACTATTTCCACCAAAAAAACATCTTCGGATATACTTGAAAAAGAGAGACAGGGTCGCAGAAACTACCAAGAAAAGAAAAAGAAACATTTAGAGCCTCTGGCGCCGCGGAGCGAGGAGAGGACGGATTAGCTTTATTAACGCCCGAGGTGACGACCGCTTCAGACTGTCTGATAGCAGGCAACCCGATGCAGCAGAGACCAGAGGAAGACACAGAAAACAAACAGTAGAAAGGTATGAACCAGGGTTATGAACACAACTTAATTAAATACAATATATGCCTTCAGCATCTCATCCTTGCTGTCGGATAGCAGCAGATGGTTTGGCAGAAGTCAGCAGTTTACAGATTAACTCAGAAGCGTAGGTTTCCATTTCCTGGCTTTGAGAGAGAGAGAGAGAGAGAGAGAGAGAGAGAGAGAGAGAGAGAGAGAGAGAGAGAGAGAGAGAGTGTAGATCATCTCCACAGATATTGACTAGGAAGTCCAAGATCATCAAATGCAAATTAGTCTGAGAGTTTGGGAGAAAGAAAAGTGCCAATTCTTTCTTTGCTTCTTTTTGTTGTGTTATCAAATGAAATTTGTCATGTTGCCTCCTGCTCGGTTATTTTACTTTTGCTGCAGCATGAGAATAAACGTCAATACGTCTCAAATTGTCTGTTATCAACGAGGGTTTCTTTATGTAAAAATGAATTGAATGAATGAATGAATATATACTTTATTAATCTCCAAGGGGACATTTGGTGTCGAGTAGCAGCAATTTACAGACAAAAAATAAGATATAAAAACAGCAGGGATGAAAGATATATACAATAATTGATAAAACGATAATACAAATTCTACTTTCCACCATCTGCAAAAGCTGACTCGTGCCCTTTGTTCAAACAGGGACTTGGTTCCTTAAACTCTGGAACTACAAAAGCGTATCTTGTAAAAACATTGCATTGTTGAGGCGATGATGGAATATGAGTCGCGGCTTTAACTCCACCGGGAGGAGACGAGCTCAACGGAAACACCCAGCTGAGCTCCGTCATGCTTATCCACGTTTAATATGACACTCGAGTGTTATAATAACCAGAAGTTGAGGTCGCCCTCAGTCAGATTGTTCTTTTTCTCCCACACTATAAGCGCTACCCCAAAGGCAGCTGTGTGGGCTCGTCTCAGAAATGAGGCCATCGAGCTTTTGGTGAGAATGTCGAGCCAGTTTGAATATCTTAAAAATAAAGAATATGAAAGAAGCCAGTGAAGCTTTGGAGCCGATCTGAAGCCGCGGCGCTCGTTACTGTTTAATTAAAAGTGAAAAACTGTGAGGGAAAGAGAAAGGTTTCCTCGACGGTTGAATGGAACTCGTCATGCAGGAGCAGGAAAATGGAAAAACAACCAGAAACCAGAAAACATGTTGTTTTGCTCTTCGACAGAAACAGCAGATTTAGTCTCTCTCCCTTCTTCAGCTTTTTATTTATCTATAACCAACATCTATTTTTCCATTTACTCTCTCTCCATGTCTCCTCAACTCCATCCTGCATTCTGCCCTCCAGTATCCCCCCCCCCTCCCCCCCTCCACTCCCTTACTGTATCTGATCTGACTAAACAAGAGGTAAACAAGAGGTAAACAGAAGGTAAACAGAAGGTAAACAGGAGGTAAACACAAGGTAAACAGGAGGTAAACACAAGGTAAACACAAGGTAAACAGGAGGTAAACAGGAGGTAAACAGAAGGTAAACAAGAGGTAAACAGGAGGTAAACAGGAGGTAAACAGAAGGTAAACAGGAGGCAAACAGAAGGTAAACAGGAGGCAAACAGAAGGGAAACAGGAGGTAAACAAGAGGTAAACAGAAGGTAAACAAGAGGTAAACAGAAGGTAAACAGAAGGGAAACAGGAGGTAAACAAGAGGTAAACAGAAGGTAAACAAGAGGTAAACAGGAGGTAAACAAGAGGTAAACAGAAGGTAAACAAGAGGTAAACAGGAGGTAAACAGGAGGTAAACAGAAGGTAAACAAGAGGTAAACAGGAGGTAAACAGAAGGTAAACAGAAGGTAAACAAGAGGTAAACAGGAGTAAACAGAAGGTAAACAAGAGGTAAACGGGAGGTAAACACAAGGTAAACAGAAGGTAAACAAGAGGTAAACAGGAGGTAAACAGGAGGTAAACAGAAGGTAAACAAGAGGTAAACAGGAGGTAAACAGGAGGTAAACAGAAGGTAAACAAGAGGTAAACAGGAGGTAAACAGAAGGTAAACAGAAGGTAAACAAGAGGTAAACAGGAGTAAACAGAAGGTAAACAAGAGGTAAACAGGAGGTAAACAGGAGGTAAACAGAAGGTAAACAAGAGGTAAACAGGAGGTAAACAGGAGGTAAACAGAAGGTAAACAAGAGGTAAACAGGAGGTAAACAGAAGGTAAACAGAAGGTAAACAAGAGGTAAACAGGAGTAAACAGAAGGTAAACAAGAGGTAAACGGAGGCCTGTCTCACGAAGCTGGATTTCGTGTTAGCGAGGTAACTTCTGGATTAACTTCTGGGTTTTCCGTCTCACGAAGCTGGTTCACTTCTTAGCGGGGTGCGTTGCCCCGGTAACTTACGCTGAACGCCTAACCTGGTCCGGAGCAGGTTAAGTTCCCGGATAAGATCTCAGGGTCTAGAAGACGCCTACTGGCCAATCATTGTCTTGGAAAAACGGCCTGCCCATTTCTACAGAATCCCGTTGAGGAAGGCGAAGGATAGTAAGAGCAGCGCTCCAGAGAGCGTCTCTTCATCTGTTGCCTCCTCAGTGGCCGACATGAGAAGTGGCAAAAGATTTCTTCCTCTTTAATGCACGATCAGCACCAACAGATTGCTTGTTAGTGTATGACAGTTTGAATTTACTGTTACCTCTATCACGGATGGCATTGGTCTAGGTAGCAGCGTGACCCTGAGGGTCTCACTATCCACTGTGGGGGGAAACCCCAACCCAACCCACACGTTACTCAAGTTACTTTCACAATAGAAGGATAATTGTATAATATTGTTCACATCATACATGTAGCCTGGAAGATATTATAATAAACTTACTGACCGCTTTGAACTATGTTCTTGTATTTGGTTTTAACTTGCTCCCATGTTCTTTTAGCTCCACTGGGGTTGCAACTGAAATGAGGTTAAATTGTTAAAACGAAAAGATAATCAAAATAGGCACATACATTTGAGACAGTGATTTAATATTACAATCCCAGTAATTTATGCATTGACGGAGTCGGCGATTTTTTCCCACGATTCCTTGCGGCTTCTGGCTGCTGCAGCAGTGTTGCTTTTTGCTTGTATTCTTTCTCTATATTTTTCGTACATTCTTAAGATTATGGTTTGCTCCTCCGTTGTAAAATATGTTGCTCTCGGCGGCTTCTCCATGGTGCACAATTGGTGTAACGGAGTTAACTCCGCCCCTTTTATGTGAACGAGCACAGATCTAGATGAGACGCTCCTGGGTTCACTTAACGAGTTGATAACCGGCTTCGTGAGACCAATAAGCGAGACCGCGGACATCTGGTTAAGTGCAGCTGGATAACAGAGGGAAACCCCGGGTATGTTAATCCAGCTTCGTGAGACAGGCCTCTGGAGGTAAACAGATGAAGTGGGTCAGAGTCTGTATCTTTGGTAAATGTTCTGTATTTTGTTTACATTACAGAATCTTAAAATCCTTTTGTGGTGGCTGGGGCGTGGTTAGGCTCAGCTGCAGAGGGGAGGAGCGGCTCAGGGAACAGGTGCTGGGGTGAGGCCTAATTGGCCTCAGCTGGAGCGATTGCTCCTATATAAGCCATAGGATGGACGGAGGAGCGACACAGAGGAGCTAGAGCGGCATAGCTGGACAGTGCAGTTCCGGATAAAGACGTTGCCAAACGATATTAAGGTCTGTTCGTGTCATTTGTGCTGGGGGGAAACTCAGGGAGGTAACTGAACACGTCACACCTTTCTTATCTCAGTTCATGTTTTTGTTTTGGTGTAAAAGAAACATGTTTCCAGACTGCATGAGGAAACCAGGACGGCACAGAAGCCGTCCCAAACTAAAGGAATACGTTCCGTTGTTCGGTCTGTATGGCGATGACCATGCATGTGAGGAACATGTATTAATAAATAATATATATATATATATATATATATATATATATATATCGACCGCCATGTTCAACTGGATACTCTGTGTTTTATTTCGTCTCTTGAGATCTCTTTGAGCCGTTTTACTCGACATCACATTTGGATGTTTGTTATTAAAGTGAGTAAAGGTATGAAATCCTCTCTCACGCTCGCAGTTTGATTGGAGTCCTCGGCTTTCATCGGTGGCGAGTATCCAAATGTTCGCTCGTTATATAATTATCATTAGTTGGTTATGATTTAGAGCGTTTTTTTTTTTTTTAAATGACCTCAACTGTAGACGGGGCTGAAAGAAAAGTGGAGGACTAAGTATTTCTTTCCTTTCGTCCTCCGTGTCTCGGGGAGTAAATCTCTCCTTAATTGTATCGATTATGTGAGAAATATGAACTGTACCCACCAAGGGACCCCTTCAGGGCCTCACAGCTGACTTTTAAACCTTTTAACTGCGCTATAACTCAAACAAAAATGAATTCTTGAAGCTTTCAGTCATAACAGGAGTTTTTTTTACAGCAGTTCATGCAGCTGCAATTTTTTTTTTTGCAGCTGCATGAAAGTAACAAGACCAAAACGGAGGAGAAAGAAGAAGAAAGAACTGATCGTCGTGCTGATAATATAAATCGTTATATTCTGTAGATATTCTTCATTTCATTATTCTTCTGCCTATTAGAGTTCAGGTTGTGCGAGGTCAGTTTAACAAATACTTTCTGTGAGAAGTTTCTGTGAGAACAGTCCGGTTGTCTGTTCCTCAAGGTTCCACGCTCTGCACCACAACACTCACACCTGTTTATCAGTATATTGACATTAGGGAAGCAGACTGGTCGTTGCACGTTCCAGCCCTGTGAGAAAAGATGAGGACGCGATTCTCCTCCTCTTAGAAAGGTTAGAGCCAATAGAAATGTTAGATGTTCATGCCGGAAAACCGTGTATTAAAGAGCCGACCTTCCGGCTGTTCGGTGTGTTTTTTGGACGGTCAACCTGCGTGTTGACTGGACGACTCCCTGCTATCGCGATTGCAGCGCTTGTTACTCTACTTGTGATCAAGGAAAATAAATTCAGAGAATGAGAGAAGTTGTTGAACTGAGTTCTTCCAGACGCTACACCAGACATCCAATAATTGCACACGCTAACAGTGCACAGCGCGAGCTGATTACACACTGGATATCTGAAATGTTTCATCGGAGCTGTGAAACAGTGAAGAACGCTACAGCACCTCGTGCCTCTATATAACTACATATATATATATATATATATATATATATATATATATATATATATATATATATAGCACCAAACCAGTGATACCAATACCAGCAACAATACCAGCATTAATACCAGTACCAATACCAATACCAGCAGATATACCAGTACCAATTCCAGCACCAATATTAATACCAGCAATAATACCAATAACAATACCAGCACCAATACCAGTACCAATATCAATACCATTACCAATAACAGTACCAATACCAGCACCAATATTAATACCAGCAGCAATACCAATAACAATACCAGCACCAACACCAGCACCAATACCAGCACCAACACCAGCACCAATACCAGCACCAATATCAATACCATTACCAATAACAGTACCAATTCCAGCACCAATATTAATACCAGCAGCAATACCAATAACAATACCAGCACCAACACCAGCACCAATACCAGCACCAATATCAATACCATTACCAATAACAGTACCAATACCAGCACCAATACCAGTACCAATACTAGCAGCAATACCAGTACCAATACCAGCACCAATACTAGCATCAATACCAGCACTAATACCAATACCAGCACCAATACCAGCAGCAATATTAATACCAGCAGCAATAACAGTACCAATACCAGCGATGTCAACATCACAAACAAATGTGCAAATCTAACCAGATGAACGTGATCAAACAACAAAAAAAGGACATTTGTGAAGTCCTGTACAACATCCATATATATATATATATATATATATATATATGTAAAACGATTAAAATATTTAATCGCGATTAATCGCATTTATGTCATAGTTAACTTGCGATTAATCGCAATTATTTATTTTTTTCATTTTAATGCTCTTATCAACATGAAAAAGTGGATTGGCTTGCTTTATGCAAATGTTTTATTTTATTGAAAAACAACTGCCAAACAGGGCGGTACAAAATACAATTATAAAGTGCACATTTCAGGTAAACAAGGGTTTACAAAATAAAATTATGAAGTGCACATTTCAGGTAAACAAGGGTTTACAAAATAAAATTATAAAGTGCACATTTCAGGTAAACAAGAGCTTGAGAGAGAGAGAGAGAGAGGGGAGAGAGAGAGAGAGAGAGAGAGAGAGAGCTGTGAACATAGCATCAGGCTCCTGAAGGTAACTCGTAGGTCCTGTCGTTGGATGCGATGCGTATTCTATCAGCTGGACCCTCGTCCTCCACAACGCTAACAGGCTACACGCAGTAGCACCATTTAGCTATGGCTGCAATAAGTCTGTTCTTGTTGTGGTGTCCATGTGTTTCTGAAGTCATCGTTCTTGTCTGCTATGACGAGGGGGCGCAGAGTTAGCATCAGCTGTGTGTTGGCCATCAAGTGGTGTTTCAGACTGGAGAGGCTACGATGATAGCTCAGTTCACAATGACTAATGGCACATACCACTTTGGTCTTGTCAAGGGAACATCTGACAACTTGTTGAAAGTAAACTTTCCATTCATTAGCGTCTTATCATTCATTTTGCCGTATCGCGCTCACCATTCATTCATTTAAACCGTAACATTAGCCTAGCTTCCAAGCCCAGACGGCGTGCCTATTGTTTTGCTTCCGGTTGAGCTACATCCGGCGTGGTGCTCGCGAGAAAAAAATTAAAATGTGTTAACGCCGTTAATAACGCGCTAATATGACAGCACTCATATATATATATATATATATATATATATATATATATATATATATATATATATATATATATTAATGCAGCCACTTCTAAAAGTAAATGTTGAGCTGAGGAGGAAGACGAGGAGAACAGCAGCCAACAAGAAACCAGTTCTCTACGCAGCTTGTGATCCTCTGACAGCGGTGGAGCAACACTACAAGCAGGTCTGGGGTCAGTTTACACCTGAACAGGTTTATTGAGCACACCTGGCTGGAACCAACACATCAGAGAGGCGTGCACATCTCTTTACGACCGATTCAGAGGCTGAACTTGGTTAAACTGCAGCGGCTCGTATTTACAGGAGGTTCCTGTATTTAGTCTCACTGTTTTAAACGGGTCACAATCAAGCGTCAGGTGGAGGAACCCACTCACTCATCCACTCACAGCCCTCTAATGGACACCTGCAGGGAATCCAATCACTTACAGCATCAACCTCAATTCCCGTTAACAACAACCTGAACAGTTCTATCACATCCTGTGAGCTGGGACGTGAGTTATGAACCAGCAAGCAGGTGAAACCCACATAAAAAGAAAGGTAGATTTGTTCTCCCTCAGGCGTTCAACTACTGCGCTCCTCCGTGCATAACTAGAATTTTTGTCCCGGCAGCAAAAGTCAAACGCCATAAAGCAAATATGATTTGTGAACGGACAGAAAGTGCATTGAACTGTATTCTGCAGGTTATTCTAGTACAAACCCCTTTGTGTCATCCGGGTGCCACGTAGGTGAAACTCATGACCGTCACGTGGCGGTTAGCGCTGAGGAGCCCTTGAGCGAGGCACGAGACAACCAATCCATCACGGAGGCTCATTCCAGGTGTGCACGTGGGGAACCATGAGTGTGTACGCCGGGCACGGCGCCGCAGATGAACTCCCTGTCAGATTTCCCCGGACAAATCAAGTGGAAGCTGGAAGGTTTCTGCAGAGACCAGAACTCCAAGCGGCTCTGAACAATCAGCCGACTGGCAAACCCGGGGCCTTAAAACGGATTCATCCCTTTCTGGTCTTCTGATCGTTTTGCTGCCAACTAAACCTGATTAAAATAGGAAGTGTCTCCTGAATGAGTCAATAGTGTGTTTACGGTGTCCAAAATACAGTGTGTAATGGCCAGTAGTGGACAACTCCTGTGGTTGTATAGAAGTATATGCTTCATGTGTTAAAGCTGTATTCTCTCTCCTGACCACCAGGGGGCGACTCCTCTGGTTGTATAGAAGTATATGCTTCATGTGTTAAAGCTGCATTCTCTCTACTGACCACCAGGGGGTGACTCCTCTGGTTGTATAGACGTCTATGCTTCATGTGTTAAAGCTGCATTCTCTCTCCTGACCACCAGGGGGTGACTCCTCTGGTTGTATAGAAGTATATGCTTCATGTGTTAAAGCTGTATTCTCTCTCCTGACCACCAGGGGGCGACTCCTCTGGTTGTATAGAAGTATATGCTTCATGTGTTAAAGCTGTATTCTCTCTCCTGACCACCAGGGGGTGACTCCTCTGGTTGTATAGAAGTATATGCTTCATGTGTTAAAGCTGCATTCTCTCTACTGACTACCAGGGGGTGACTCCTCTGGTTGTATAGAAGTATATGCTTCATGTGTTAAAGCTGTATTCTCTCTCCTGACCACCAGGGGGTGACTCCTCTGGTTGTATAGAAGTCTATGCGTCATGTGTTAAAGCTGCATTATCTCTCCTGACCACCAGGGGGTGACTCCTCTGGTTGTATAGAAGTCTATGCTTCATGTGTTAAAGCTGCATTCTCTCTCCTGACCACCAGGGGGCGACTCCTCTGGTTGTATAGAAGTATATGCTTCATGTGTTAAAGCTGCATTCTCTCTCCTGACCACCAGGGGGTGACTCCTCTGGTTGTATAGAAGTCTATGCTTCATGTGTTAAAGCTGCATTCTCTCTCCTGACCACCAGGGGGTGACTCCTCTGGTTGTATAGAAGTCTATGCTTCATGTGTGAAAGCTGCATTCTCTCTCCTGACCACCAGGGGGTGACTCCTCTGGTTGTATAGAAGTCTATGTTTCATGTGTTAAAGCTGCATTCTCTCTCCTGACCACCAGGGGGCGACTCCTCTGGTTGTATAGAAGTCTATGCTTCATGTGTTAAAGCTGCATTCTCTCTCCTGACCACCAGGGGGTGACTCCTCTGGTTGTATAGAAGTCTATGCTTCATGTGTTAAAGCTGCATTCTCTCTCCTGACCACCAGGGGGTGACTCCTCTGGTTGTATAGAAGTCTATGCTTCATGTGTTAAAGCTGCATTCTCTCTCCTGACCACCAGGGGGCGACTCCTCTGGTTGTATAGAAGTCTATGCTTCATGTGTTAAAGCTGCATTCTCTCTCCTGACCACCAGGGGGTGACTCCTCTGGTTGTATAGAAGTCTATGCTTCATGTGTGAAAGCTGCATTCTCTCTCCTGACCACCAGGGGGTGACTCCTCTGGTTGTATAGAAGTCTATGTTTCATGTGTTAAAGCTGCATTCTCTCTCCTGACCACCAGGGGGCGACTCCTCTGGTTGTATAGAAGTCTATGCTTCATGTGTTAGAGCTGCATTCTCTCTCCTGACCACCAGGGGGTGACTCCTCTGGTTGTATAGAAGTCTATATAAATGACTCTACTTCTCTTGATGTATTCCCTCAGTAAACATTGTAAACATGAGTTTATGTCTCAATCTCTAGTTTCAAGTCTTCTTCAATACAGCATGATGTTCATTTAGTAAATTATGGTCATTTAGAGTCAAACAGACCATAAAGCAGGGGACGCTTTAGGGGCGGGGCTACAAGGTGATTGACAGGTCGCTACCATAGCCGTATCATTAGCTCTGCCACTCCTCCGTTGTCCAGTTACGGTCACTTGCGTTCGTTGGATGCAAAAAGCCAAGATGGCGACGGACAAATTGTCGAACTCAAGGCTTCAAAAGCAACTTTTCCATCGACTTGGTAACAAAGTATCGGTTCTCCCCGACGTCCCAAACAAGGCCTGATCAACCAGCCTGATCAGAACTGCTCTGTACTAGTAGTAATCAATATGTAATACAAACATATGTGGCAGTCATGTTGATCCTGTGGCGCTCCGCCACCAATGATTGAATAAGAAACAGCGTTTCTGCAACAGAGACTCTGGGTTTGATCTTACCTGGTCTGGTGGAGTAAACCACCTTGTAGCTTTCAAACTGTCCTTTCGGCTCTTTCC
>JBAMJR010000522.1:97500-100000 GCA_038501785.1 Myoxocephalus aenaeus | reverse complement strand
AACACGTAATGTGTAACATGTAACACGTAACATGTAACACGTAACAAGTAACATGTAACACGTAACACGTAACACGTAATGTGTAACATGTAACACGTAACATGTAACATGTAACATGTAACACGTAACATGTAACATGTAACATGTAACATGTAACACGTAACATGTAACACGTAACACGTAACACGTAATGTGTAACACGTAACACGTAACACGTAACACGTAACGTGTAATGTGTAACGTGTAACATGTAACATGTAACACGTAACATGTAACATGTAACATGTAACACGTAACATGTAACATGTAACATGTAACACGTAACACGTAACACGTAACACGTAACACGTAATGTGTAACATGTAACACGTAACACGTAACACGTAACACGTAACGTGTAATGTGTAACGTGTAACGTGTAACATGTAACACGTAACACGTAACATGTAACACGTAACACGTAACGCGTAACACGTAACACGTAACACGTAACACGTTAACATGTAACACGTAACATGTAACACGTAACATGTAACACGTAACACGCGTGGTCTGTCCCCAGAAGATGAGCGGCAGCAGTGACAACGTGACGCCGGTGAGCTGCAGCATCAAACCGCCGGTCTTCCTGCAGATCGGGGATCCCAAAGCGGACGCGGCTCACTCTGGCGTCTGCGTGGTCGATGTCACGCTGCCCTTCGGAAAGCCCGTCCACGTAAGACACCACGACACACACACACACACACACACACACACACACACACACACACACACACACACACACACACAGATGTTTCATAATCCACTGTGTGCGTTTCAGATTCAGGAGATCACCTTTAAGAACTACTACACCGCCTACCTGACGGTCCGCCTGCTGAGGAGGGGCCCCGGGCTGGAGGCCCCCGCTAGGTGGTGCACGGCCCTGAGGGACCTGCCGCTGATGCACAACCCCCACACCGAGGCCGGGGTCCCAGGACTACTGCTCCGTCCACAGGGCGCAGGTGGGATGGGACGCTTCTTCTGGGCTAGTGCGACTCCTCTGGTTGTATAGAAGCATATGCTTCATGTGTTAAAGCTGCATTCTCTCTCCTGTCCACCATGGGGCGACTCCTCTGGTTGTATAGAAGTCTATGCTTCATGTGTTAAAGCTGCATTCTCTCTCCTGACCACCATGGGGCGACTCCTCTGGTTGTATAGAAGTCTATGCTTCATGTGTTAAAGCTGCATTCTCTCTCCTGGCCACCAGGGGGTGACTCCTCTGGTTGTATAGAGGTATATGCTTCATGTGTTAAAGCTGCATTCTCTTTCCTGACCACCAGGAGGTGACTCCTCTGGTTGTATAGAAGTCTATGCTTCATGTGTTAAAGCTGCATTCTCTTTCCTGACCACCAGGGTTGACTCCTCTGGTTGTATAGAAGTCTATGCTTCATGTGTTAAAGCTGCATTCTCTTTCCTAACCACCAGGGGCGACTCCTCTGGTTGTATAGAAGTATATGCTTCATGTGTTAAAGCTGCATTCTCTCTCCTGACCACCAGGGGGCGACTCCTCTGGTTGTATAGAAGTATATGCTTCATGTGTTAAAGCTGCATTCTCTCTCCTGACCACCAGTGGGCGACTCCTCTGGTTGTATAGAAGTATATGCTTCATGTGTTAAAGCTGCATTCTCTCTCCTGACCACCAATGGGCGACTCCTCTGGTTGTATAGAAGTATATGCTTCATGTGTTAAAGCTGCATTCTCTCTCCTGACCACCAGGGGGTGACTCCTCTGGTTGTATAGAAGTATATGCTTCATGTGTTAAAGCTGCATTCTCTCTACTGACCACCTGGGGGAGACTCCTCTGGTTGTATAGAAGTATATGCTTCATGTGTTAAAGCTGCATTCTCTCTCCTGACCACCAGGGGGTGACTCCTCTGGTTGTATAGAAGTATATGCTTCATGTGTTAAAGCTGCATTCTCTCTCCTGACCACCAGGGGGTGACTCCTCTGGTTGTATAGAAGTCTATGCTTCATGTGTTAAAGCTGCATTCTCTCTCCTGACCACCAGGGGGTGACTCCTCTGGTTGTATAGAAGTATATGCTTCATGTGTTAAAGCTGCATTCTCTCTACTGACCACCTGGGGGAGACTCCTCTGGTTGTATAGAAGTATATGCTTCATGTGTTAAAGCTGCATTCTCTCTCCTGACCACCAGGGGGTGACTCCTCTGGTTGTATAGAAGTATATGCTTCATGTGTTAAAGCTGCATTCTCTCTCCTGACCACCAGGGGGTGACTCCTCTGGTTGTATAGAAGTCTATGCTTCATGTGTTAAAGCTGCATTCTCTCTCCTGACCACCAGTGGGCGACTCCTCTCGTCCCTTTATTGTTTTTTAACTTTTCTACTCGTCTTCCTCGTCTTCACCACTTCCTGTCAGCATAACCCCCGCTGCTCTCTGATTGGTCCAGATGCAGGTGGAGCCGGATCACGTGACCTCGGTGAGACTGATCCTGAGACAGCCGTCC
>JBAMJR010000522.1:10000-92500 GCA_038501785.1 Myoxocephalus aenaeus | reverse complement strand
AATGGAGAGCTACCGCCACGTGAGCCGCCACGTGAGCTGCCACGTGAACCGCCGCTACCGCCACGTGAGCCGCCGCTACCGCCACGTGAGCCGCCGCTACCGCCACGTGAGCCGCCGCTACCGCCACGTGAGCCGCCACGTGAGCCGCCACGTGAGCCGCCACGTGAGCCGCCACTACCGCCACGTGAACCGCCGCTACCGCCACGTGAGCCGCCACGTGAGCCGCCACGTGAGGCGCCACTACCGCCACGTGAGCCGCCGCTACCGCCACGTGAGCCGCCACGTGAGCCGCCACGTGAGCTGCCACGTGAGCTGCCACGTGAGCCTCCACGTGAGCCACCACGTGAGCCGCCACTACCGCCACTACCGCCACGTGAGCCGCCATGTGAGCCGCCACATGAGCCGCCACGTGAGCTGCCACGTGAGCCGCCACGTGAGCCGCCACGTGAGCCGCCACGTGAGCCGCCACGTGAGCCGCCACTACCGCCACGTGAGCCGCCACGTGAGCCGCCACGTGAGCCGCCACTACCGCCACGTGAGCCGCCACGTGAGCCGCCACGTGAGCCGCCACGTGAGCAGCCACTACCGCCACGTGAGCCGCCACGTGAGCAGCCACGTGAGCCGCCACTACCGCCACGTGAGCCGCCACGTGAGCCGCCACTACCGCCACGTGAGCCGCCACGTGAGCAGCCACTACCGCCACGTGAGCCGCCACGTGAGCCGCCACGTGAGCCGCCACTACCGCCACGTGAGCAGCCACTACCGCCACGTGAGCCGCCACGTGAGCAGCCACTACCACCATGTGAGCCGCCACGTGAGCCGCCACGTGAGCCGCCACGTGAGCCGCCACGTGAGCCGCCACTACCGCCACATGAGCCGCCACGTGAGCAGCCACTACCGCCACGTGAGCCGCCACGTGAGCAGCCACTACCGCCACGTGAGCAGCCACTACCGCCACGTGAGCCGCCACTACCGCCACGTGAGCAGCCACTACCGCCACGTGAGCCGCCACGTGAGCAGCCACTACCGCCATGTGAGCCGCCACGTGAGCCGCCACGTGAGCCGCCACTACCGCCACATGAGCCGCCACGTGAGCAGCCACTACCGCCACGTGAGCAGCCACTACCGCCACGTGAGCAGCCACTACCGCCACGTGAGCAGCCACTACGCCACGTGAGCTGCGTCGGCTCCATTGTGACAACCAGTCGCACCAGCTGACGGCTGACGGAGGAAAACAGAGTAATCCATGTTGTGACATAAGAAATTGTTCACTTGCTTTTTGCTTCGGATCGTTTAAAGATCCGTCTTGTCCGTTAACTTCAGGAGGTTGTTTGTTTTTTCTCCTTGAGGCAACACACCTGTCATGTTTTTAACTTTTACAAGAGTCTGAATGTAAAAGTTCAAACGTATAACATATTGTTTGTGTCAATGTATACCACGTGTTTTTCTTTCTTTCTGCAAGAGATATTTTAGTCAAAATTAAAACCAGTATTCAAGTATTAAAGTATTAAAATACAACTTTTCAATTGAGTTTAGTTAGGCTGCTCTATTCTTCTACTTCCCTAAATCTAACAGCCAAATCGTACTTTCTAGTCCATCAACGTATCCTGATGGTTCGTCTAAAAATACTACAACAAGTGTCAGTCACTTTTCTCCCGTTACGTACGGTCTTTTCAAAATAAACTTCCTTCGTCACAGGAAACGCGGGTTTCAGGTTTCGCCAAACTAAAAGACTTCAGTTCTGTTGGAAAAGATCATCGCTTGTGTTAGAATAGTTCAGAAGTCACTGAAGTCATTCACTTACACTTACTGTCACTTACAACTCTTCATACTTCCTCGCTCACGATCACGAGGAGAGAAAAATATTCAGAGGTATTGCTACGAATCTATTTGACGGTTGTACTTCCTGACTACTTCAGCGATACATGAACCATACAGAACGTTTGATCAGTGAAGAACATCAGTGTTCTCAGCCCTATGGGACTTAAAGGACGTCATTGACTCTCTTTCACCGTCTTCATCACTGATGGAGTCTGAAACATATTTGTCCTTTTGGAGCCTTAACGAGCATCCTGAGTGATGTTCGCTCACCTCGGCTCTGTCAGTGAATCCACTGATCCACTAAAGTTCCATCATTTCACGTTAGAGAGAGAATGTTGCTGCTCGGTTCAACATGTAAAACAGGGGACACAGATTCAATGGGAGGACATTAAGTGGGGACTCATTTTTAATCTCAAGAGTTTTACTGGTTTTTAATTGGTTCCTCTATGAAGTGAAACTTGAAAAATAAATAAAACATACCCAGCATCACATGTTAATAAAATAAATGAGTTTCAACCTTATTAGGCCTCCCGACGGTCTTTTCAAATACATGGAGCTCATGGTGTGAGCAAGATTCAGGTCAAAGTAGGTCATTTTTCTATTTCTGAACCGAAAAACACTGTTTTTGGACTGAAAATGCTTCAAAACATTTCTATTCCTGTGTTTATTATGATTACTATTGCAGATTTAGATCCTTTAGGTCGTAATCTTTCTAAAGATGTGCAGTATTACTCTGTGGCATGATGGGAAGGCACCAAACAAAACAATAAAAAAAATATAATAATATATATATATATATATATATATATATATATATATATATATATATATATATATATATATATATATATATATATTTATTTTATTAAAGGCAAGGAGTTGCGGAGGGTTCTTAAACGTTGTCTTCTGAACTGTCTTGAGAACCAGCTGACAGCGTTTCAGAGTTTATTAAATTGCCTTCATTTCTTCCGTGAGAATGAGATCGAACACCCGGCTGACCCGGAACCGGATGAGAGGAAGGGACCGGATGAACCGATGGAAGGAGATAAAACATGTTACTGCGGGACGCTTCATCATCATCATCATCATCATCATCATCATCATCATCTTTCACTGTCTGCGGTTCCTTAACAACACGCAGAGCTGCTTTACAGAGGACACTTCACACTTTTTACACAACGGTTGAAGATTAATAAAAAATAAAAAAAGAGCTTCTTGCTCACATTAAAGGTCAAAGAGCGACGTGAACGAGCTCTGATGCCGTCAGCTGGGCTTCAAACTGACCTCATCAGACACACACACACACACACACACACACACACACACACACACACACACACACACACCAGAATAGATCTGTCTAGGAGGCAATGAGGTGGAGGTAAAGTCTAAATGTCTCTCTCTCTCTCTCTGGACCTCGAGGAGCCGTCGCCTCAGAGGAACCGATCGATGAGGGCCACAACAAAGTGGTCTCTGAGCCGAGGGGCTGCTTTGAAAGATACGGGACTTAATGCACACAGGATCCACCGGCAGAGAGAGAGAGAGAGAGAGAGAGAGAGAGAGAGAGAGAGATCCAACGGCATCAGCAGTCATGGCCAGCCCAACCTTTAAAAGAGATAAGTCACAAGTCGGATGGGAAGTCGTCGAGGCAGGAGGGGAGAGAGAGAGAGAGAGAGAGAGAGAGAGAGAGAGAGAGAGAGAGAGAGAGAGAGCCTGGGGGAAGTGAACGTTAGCGGAGCTTCTGGCATGCAGCCAGCACAGGGGGGGTTCTGATCCCAAAGCCCGGGACTTCCTGCTCAGGAACCCTTTACCTTCTGCATCGGTGTGTTTGTTCCTCCGTGTGTGTAAATATATATATATATATATATATATATATATATATATATATATATATATATATATGAGAGGGAACGCTAACAATGAACGAAATAAAGCGAGATAACCAGACTGAGAGATGTTATCTGAAGCAAAACAAGTCCAATGCTTTAAAACCTCAGCCTGAGATGTGAGTCTCAGAATGTAAAACAGGAAACAGCGTGCAGAAGACGGGATGTGATCCAAAGCGCTGGAGACTGAATGTAGGGCAGAACCCGCCAACGATGACGTGAAGAAGCAGCAGAATAAAAAAAAAAGAGGAAAGGAAATGGAACTGGCTGCTGCTGAATTATAAAACGTCTTCATCTGCGATCCACTCAACTACATTTTTACATATCAAAGAGCGTTATCGGGTCGACCGGGCCTCGTTCAGCTTGGGGGAGGGGTAAGTCAAAGTGAAGGAGACAAATACAGGCAGAGGGAAGGAGACAAGGGGACCAAGGGAGACGCGATTACGTAACACGCTCACAGCTTTGTAGCCGCCATCTCACAGATTTAACTCTGAGCCCTCGGCTTTTTATTTACAGGTTCACGGGACGGCCACCGCGTCGGGCTCCTCCACGCGTCCCGGGACACGGGTTTTATACGACGACGCATCCACCAGATGAACGGAGAGGGTAAGCATACATTAGTTTAACGTAATAATGGATTTTCATCACGTCACGTGTGGCTAGAAGAACTGCTGATGGTCTCCAGTCAGTGAGTTAGCTGCATGCTATATGTGCTAATTTAGTCAGCTGACAATGTTTGTCTGTTAAACTACATTTTAGTTATTTTTTCTTTGTGTGTTACAACAAAATCTCAATGGCAGTTGAAGTTGTAACAAAATGCAGTCGTTTGGTTTTGTGTCCAGGGTCATACATTGTCCATATTCTTTTTTTTTCTTTTGCTGTGAACAACTTTTTTCCCCCACAACATTACACATGAAAAGTTAAGAGTCTGCCAACAAAAGAAAACTCACGGTTCAGGCAACATAGCCATCATTACCACGACTCTTGGTTGAAAGTATAAATGTAGGAAACTGAACATTACGACATAGTTTACACGACCCAGAGGAAGTTGTGGCTCTGCAGAGAGCTGATTAGATCCAAGCCCAGAAACTGAATTAGATTCCAGTAAGTACCCAGTATCATGTTCAATTCCTCACGTTTATTAAAATATTCATGATGAACAGGACGTGGCTGAGGCTGTGGTCGGTGTGAAAGACGTAGATTCGGCATTTTCAAATGTTCTGCCGCTCTCTTCATCTGCAAGTGTGCAAGTCAGGCCGGTCGGCTCAGTTTTGTACTTTTTCTTTTCTCTTTCCAGCTTGAAAATATGTCGTGCAGCGGCCTCAACTCTCAGGACGAAATGAAAGTGTCAGAGATAACGAGGGGCACGATGTACAAACGCTTCCCAGAGCAGGAAACAGCGTGCATTCATACTGGAAATGGATTCCATTTTGAAGACGTCTGGGACGGACCGCCAGCAGAAGAAGCAGACAGAGCCAGGTCCTTATTCAGGACCGCTGCGTGTTGCTACTTCCTTTGGCGGGCGACCCAAACAAGGGGGATGTCCTTGGCGGACTGGAGCTGCTGGGTAAATATGATATCATATTAAATAAGCATCTTCAGAAAGTGAGAAAGCAGCAACATGCTCATCTCTCTGCTGGCAGTCAGATTGACTTTATGAATATATGCAGTGCCCACATATTAGAAGCCATCCGTAAGTAGGGGAGGAAGGCAACATATTATTCTGCTACTGCCTGACATCTATCATAAGGACAATATTGCGATAATGCGGAGATCTGTTCACAAGCGGGGACAAAATTCCAGAATTCGTGGAAGAAGACGGGGAAATAAATATGTAAGATGTTGGCGAGCGTACGGAAAAGGCAAAGACGTTGATGTTGCAGAGCGCTGAGGGAAATGAGGGGCATGACTGGGCGGCTTTCCTCGGGTTGTATAATATCAGTTGTATACATTATTCAGTGCAAGCCCAAAACAATGGCACGGCCCACAGAGGCAGTGCATCAGTTGGCCCGGCTCGTCGATGCCCTGGACAGCCCGGGTGTCTGCTGCAGTCTGAAAGCAGATCAGAGGCAGAAGGACTGAAACAACATCTCCAGTCATTCACGGCCATCTTGCTTCTCACGGTCACGGTCAGAGTGTCGAGGACGGATCGATCATCCTCCAGATGAAATGGAAGCTGTGGGCGACTCCTGGATCGATGTTTCATCCGAGGCCAAGGATGAAGCCTGAGGCTAGCAGAGAGATTTGAATGGACATCCCAACCAAGACCGAGTCCAAATGAGGAAGAGACGCTTCCATGAGAGAGTCGACCAATCGGATGAGGAAAGCGGGGACGTTTCCTTCAGAAGGATTTTGTCACGGTTTGGGGTTTTCTGGGTTCCTGTTTTATTGTGAAGTCCTTGTCTTGTGTGTCCTCTGTGTTCCTGCACTTCCTGCCCTGTTCCCTGATTGTGTATTCCCTTCACCTGTGCTGCCCTCATTGTTTCCACCTGTGCCCCATTACCTTCCTCTAAACCCTGTCTGTCTTCTGCCCCAGTGTCGGATCGTACTGTGTGTTCCCTGTGTGTTCCCTGTTTGTTCCCTGTTTGTTCCCTTACCCTTTTTGATCCCTGTTTTTGATGCTTGATCCTGTGTTTTTGGAAGTCTGTTTTTGGTGAATAAATGTACTTTACATCGCCGTCGGCGTTTGGGTCCTAACTGCAACCATCACGTGACAGATTTTCTTCATGGCAAAGGACGCAATCATTATCTGAACCAAACACCCACGATCCACTTTCGCCAAGGAAATCTACGATGAATGTTCCATCCCTTTTGGAAGTTCAGGTCAGAGTCCGAAAAGTGCGCCAACATGCCGCAACTTTCTCACAAGAGTCTGAAACCATTGGGAACTGTGTTTTGGCCGAGAAAGAAACGCACCCCGTCGACACAGAGGCAGATTCAGAGTCTGAGAGAAAGTCAGACACGATGCCGGGGTGACGGGAGGCAGCGGGTGAAACAGTGCTGTCAGTCGCTGCTCTGACGGGTTGCCCTGGTTTGACTGCTGAGAGAAGAAAGCAGTGTCAGACAACAGAGACACACTGCCTCCATTTCTCTCTCAATCCAGTCGGCAGGAAAGAAAATGAAGAATTGCATTCTTACCTTTCTGCAATCAACGGGTAAGGTTGACTGTTTCTGAACCCAAAAAGGATTTCATGAATATATTTCGTATCGGCCTTTGTTAGAAGTGAAAAACAGGCTTCAGGGCCAGATGTGACTAAATCACTTATTCACTTATTGCAACAACAGAATGTTTAAATGTCCCGTTGGGCCACACTTGCTATCTTAATAATTAGATCATCAGCAGTAAAGACTATACTGACGTCACGAGAACAGATACAGAAAAATCTGACAACATGACTAGCTGTTAGCCGTTAGCTGTTAGCTGTTAGCCGTTAGCAGCTGGCGGCAGAACAGTCCTGCGTGGCTAAATAACAGAGCTAGCCTCGAAGGTACGGAGGTTATATGGAGTTACACTATGGCCGGTGCATGCAAAGGTACATTAGAACGTTATTGTGTTCAGATGTAAAAAAACAAAAAATGAGGGCGAGTAGCTTCAGGTGGATCATCAGGAATGAAATAGAGACAATATGTAAATAGTGCATGCTGGGATTTATGATTTAGCTTTTGTTTTTTAACCGTGGTATCGGATTGGGTGTTGAGACTGGTTGACATTTCAACCATTCTAATAATATATGATGGTTTTAGACAGCAGTTACGTGTTTGGTGCCTACTGGAAAAGTCAGGGGCTCTTCAATATCAGTAGGATTCATCCTCTGGGCACCATGAATGTCTGAACCAAAGTGCATGGTAAGTTATCTTATAGTTGTTTCTAAAAGTAACCAAATACCTAAACAATATTCAACATTTTGGAGCAGGAGCAAAATAATCAAAAAAAAAGTCACAAACCCTTTGTCTTTTTGGTCTTATTTGTGGCCGTCAACGTAAAAAAAATTAAAAATAATCTTAATTCCAGTGTCTGTTCTCTCCATCTGAGGCTCAACACTATCCCGGAACAATAATGCAATTTCTCTCCCCTCCTCCTGTTTGATTATTTAGTTTGTCCTCGTTAATACAATTCAAATATGTTTGTGTTGGGAGACGGAATCAACGTCACATTTGGAGGATTAGACACGCCGGTAAAGGGAGAGCTGTGACCCAGAGGGAGCGGAGAAACTCACGGCGGGTCGCAACCTTTTCACGACAAAGAAAAACACTCAAGTTTCACACGTGTGAACACACTGCCTCTTCCTGTAACCGTCCAGAGGGGGGTGTGTGTGTGTGTGTGTGTGTGTGTGTGTGTGTGTCACAATCAATCTGTAATTTACCCCGGGAGGTTCTGCACCTCGACTCGCTGCAAATTGGGGGGATTTAACATTCAGGGCAGAGCGGCGCTCTTCTCATTAGGATGTGTGCGCTTGTGACAGCGGAGGAGAGCTGATGCTGCCGTATTGGAGAGGCACACACACACACACACACACACACACACACACAGGAGTGTCTGATTAGATCTGGTCTCTCGATGCTTTCGATCATCTCCTCTCGCCAGCAGACGCAGGTGAGCGCCGTCATATAACCTTCTCATGTTGCCGCATGTTTAATACGGTGGAGATGTGTCGTGCGTAGACGAGGCCGCGCGGCCGCGCTCCGCGCTGCAAGGCAGGCTGTTGATTGATTATGCGTCGCCTCCTGACTGCTTCCCACAGAAAGCAGCGGAGAAGGCTGCTTAACCAGTTCTGCCACATGCCGAAGTGCAGCGCCTCGTTCCTGACCGCCTAACCCTCGTCGATACGCATTTAAATTGGCTGCCGTCTCTTCGGGTGCCTTCTACTGAGGAGGAGGAGGGTTCTGCAGAGGGTCTGTCTTCCAAGAGGCAGAATAACAAGGACTGGTTTGAGGGGAAGCCGGTAGAAAGGTTCCCTTGTTTAGTTCCACGAAACCAAAGAGGGATTTACACGTCACGGATCTGGTTGTGACTCTTCTTCACCGATCAAACGCTCTTCTATAAACACAGTCTTCTGTTTCAAAAGACAAAATACGATGTTTGACCCTTTGAGAAGTGAACAAACCGAGTGAGTTTAAGGTAAGGTGGTCGTCGTGGTTAAAATAAACCAAGCTTGATTGTTGGTAGAAGCCGCTTGCTCAGTTTCCTCACGCTTCAAAGTAACTAGATTGAGGTTTTGGACAAACATTTGTTTACATTAAATAAGTACGTCAGTTACGTAACTGCCGTTACTTAAGTACGGCTGTTACGTTACAAAACTACGGTAAAATAAGTAATGTTGACTGGTTCCAGATTTCTTTTCTTTTCCCCTGTGTTTGAGTCGTCGTAGGAACCCCAAATTAATTCCAATACTTGTGTTTATTCTATGTATTTGTTCAGCAAAGTCTTGGGAAAAAAATGTATATCTGCAAAAAAATCACTTTTAAAAGATATTTTGATCATAACTATGAACACCCAGCACGATATGAGCAAGATTTCCCAAAAATGCCTCCTTGAGCGGTCACCCAGTTTTTCAAACTGTATTATGGAGCCCTAACAACAGCTCACATACTAATAAGACAGCTTTTTGGAAAGAGTAGGACCAAAAGAATCAGAATCTGCAATAAAATAATATCACAATAAAACACAGCATTTCGGTGTTCAAAGGAGTTTCAGTCAAAAAACGGTGTCGTTCGGTTCAATAATGGAGTTTACGTAAATAAACTTTAATTATGTAAACTTTAATTATGTTTCACACCAGATGTCTCTTCTCACAAGGGTTGTGGTATCGTAGCAATTTAAATGAAGTTAAACAACGATGTGGTTCTGGAGATAATATGTTGTTGTTTTTTGTCTGATAATAGGCGCAGGGGGATTTTCGCACCCTGTTTTTAAAGGGTTAACAGCAGTCTCCTGGGTGAAAGTCCTGTGTTTGTTTGACTTCCCACCCGCTCCATGAGGAGGCGCCCTGACTGTCTAAACGTGACGAAGACGAGCCAGGTGCACCAAACACAGACCCCAAAGGGCTCCGACCAAGCAGGCTGGAAACGCTCTTCATGTTCAGGCCGGTTTATCGGGTTTGGAGCTCGTCGTGGTTAAACGTTGCGTAACAGGGAGACTTAGAAACCTGTGGAGCTAACGCTAGCAGAGCATGTTAGCACAACATTAACTGAAATGGCTTTTTAGTTTTTTCTTCCAAACATAGATAGTATTTTTGTAAAACAGATAGTGTATATATTCAGGCTCAGTTTGGGCTCCGTGGTAACTCTGACAATATTATAAACACACGGTTACTGAACACATTGTTATCACGTTTCCCACGAGCAAAAAGCTTTTACCCAGAGTTCAGTGCGTGTGCTGCCTTCATCATCTCACATAATCATATGTATCTGCATACGCTGATCTGTACTTGGGATGGAGTAAACTTCTGCTGCCCTCATCCTCGTGCCCATCTGTTAGTCTGCAGGCTGCCAGACTGAGCGGCCTCTTGCGTCCCGTTCTTCTCCGATGAGTCTGTAGTGCACCATTGTGCGACTTTGCTGCGTCTACTTTGCCTCACCACGAGAAGAACCACCTCTGTATTCCCGTAGTGAGTCCTGCAGCGCCTCAAGAAGCTCTACCGCCGCAGATCAATGGACTGCGCTTGAAGCGCGTCGGGGAGCAGCGCTGATGAAGGGACCTTTCTTCAAAAATTGCTTTAGAACTCCATTAAAGGTGAGGTCTCTTTATGGATCCACACATATATGTATTGTGTCTCTTACTGGCACAGCCTGAACACATCACCTCCTGTGCCGCTCACGTTGCATCAACGTGTGAACACGTGTCTGCTCGACCCGGCTGTGGTCGAGCCTGCAACCCCCCTCTGTGTTCCCCAGATATTAAAGCGGCATATGATTAACCTTGACCTCTCCCCTACTTGCATTTGAATGCGAGGCCAAATCTCTCCACCTTTTATTATTTGCGAGTCGCTCTGCAAACTAAACGAGAGGCTCGTTGGAAATCTGCGACGCCTTGCGTGGAGATCACCGCGATAATAGTCCCCAATTACTGACGACAGCTCCTCTTTGTTGCCGCTAAAGAGAAGAAAAACATGTTTTTCTGTCACCGCAATCACATATATTATCTGACACACAATTCTGTTCTGTTCAGTGTCGCTAAATTAGCAATTCTGGATGTGCTGTCGAAGCTCCAGATAGTTGGGAAAACCTACCTAATGACAGTGATCCACAAAGCAAGTCAGGAGGTGTCTGGATCCAGCAGCAAACCAAGACTCTTTCACCACTTTTGGGGGGTTTGATGCGAATTTTATCATCTTTACAACAATGGAATTAAGGAATCTAGTCCCGGGACTAAAGTACCAGGGACTTCTTAACGGAAACGCAGTTAAAACCACTTGGTTATGGTTAGAAAAATAATAGATAATACAAAAATTAAATAAGTAACTTAAGCTACGAACGTCGTGTGACTCATCTGCAAAACTCACTTCACTTCTTGATTCACATGGACAGGAACGCCGGCCCCCTGAGTGAAAGTCCTGTGTTTGTTTGACTCAAACTCATTGGTGCTTAGTCTTTTGGTTTGTTGTTGTTGTTGTTGTTGTGTTTTTTAGATCGCCACGCCGTGCATCAACACAACAACAAGCATCCAGCCACCACAGCAGACACACAACGACCCCGTGAACAGGAGCTGAGCTCATTTTCAAAGACTGAGCTCGTCAATTATGAGCTCTCTTTGCTGCTAATCCCGATGGAAGGAGAGGAAGACGAGGAAGACGAGGATGAAAGCAGAATACAAACAAAACAAGCCGGCGTTGGGATTTGATGTCACATTAAAGTTAATCAGATCATTTGGTGGCAGCATTGTGAAATAATGAAGAAGGCTGATTTTCCACAGTAGACCTATTTTCCCCCTTAAAAAGTGACATCTGTCTCCACATGAACAGTCTGGTGTAAATGATTGCAGAGAGCTCCGTTCTCCAGGAAGGGAAATAACACACACCACACACACACACACACACACACACACACACACACACACACACACACACACACACACACACACATATACACACACACACACACACACACACACACACACACACACACACACACACACACACACACACACACACCACACACACCACACACACACACACACACACACACACACCACACACACACACCCCTGCTGTCCTTTGTCCTCTTCCTCTCTCTTCCTGGTCACATGGTCGATGCCCTTTGTCCAGAGAGCGATGATGTGCAGCGGAGCCGTTACAGCCCTGACTGCACTGACACTTCACTGAAACCACGTGACCTGTGTGTAATGTGTGTAACAGGAGTCTGCACACCTGTGTGTGACGGCGTGTTCTTCAGCGGTGGTAAAAGTAGAAATAATACTGTGGAGGAAAATTAAATAAATATATATATATATATATATATATATATATATATATATATATATATATATATATTAGCAAGATGGACACTAAAGACAAAAATCACATTTTGTTCTTTTGCCATGACTTCTAGAGGTCACCAAGTAAGTAAGTCAAGTTTATATATATTTCACTCACAGACAATAGGTCACAAAGTTCTGCACCGGGGTCAAAAAATAACAACAAATGAAACATGCATTCACCCAAAGGGACCAAAATAGGTAAGAACGCACAATTAAAAAAACACAATAAAAGAAGGCGCAGTTAAATATAGACAAGAAAAACACCAACAAAAACACCAAAAAAACCCCGATAAAAAGCAACTATAGTATTTAACCAATAGAAAACCCACCTATTTTTACGCCCTTTCCTCGAAAATGTCATCCCCAAACTAAAAAGGGTGTATCTCTGCAACCACTAGGGCTATTTGAATAATGTGGGTGTTATAATAAAAGGTACACATGTGAGATGTTGTTCAGATGTGTAAATATCAGTCTATATGTTACTGGTTAAGAGTAAATGAAGATGACACACAGAAAAAAGTGAAAAGGTTTCAGGTCCGCCTATAAAAAAATCACTTTCAGGATGATTATTTCTTTGAAATGATGCAGCTGTAAGGTCCAACTCTAAACCCAAATCATAGCACAATATGTGAACATTCTCTAACCCAAATCATAGCACAATATGTGAACATTCTCTAACCCAAATCATAGCACAATATGTGAACATTCTCTAACCCAAATCATAACACAATATGTGAACATTCTCTAACCCAAATCATAGCACAATATGTGAACATTCTCTAACCCAAATCATAACACTATGTGAACATTCTCTAACCCAAATCATAGTTCAATATGTGAACATTCTCTAACCCAAATCATAGCACAATATGTGAACATTCTCTAACCCAAATCATAGCACAATATGTGAACATTCTCTAACCCAAATCATAACACATTATGTGAACATTCTCTAACCCAAATCATAACACAATATGTGAACATTCTCTAACCCAAATCATAACACATTATGTGAACATTCTCTAACCCAAATCATAGCACAATATGTGAACATTCTCTAACCCAAATCATAACACATTATGTGAACATTCTCTAACCCAAATCATAACACAATATGTGAACATTCTCTAACCCAAATCATAACACAATATGTGAACATTCTCTAACCCAAATCATAGTTCAATATGTGAACATTCTCTAACCCAAATCATAACACAATATGTGAACATTCTCTAACCCAAATCATAGCACAATATGTGAACATTCTCTCTGCAAAGGTTGACTTTGATAAAGTGAAGCAGAACAAAGTTAGAGAGGGTTTAGAACAGAGAACATTCAGGCGAGGACAAACATTTTTGCATTGGGGCACATTTGTGACATTTGAATTTGTTCATGTACCAAACCATATATTTCACTTGTATATTACTTATGGTGTTCAATACATCCAAATACAGCAGATTTGGGCTTTTTCTCTCTCCATAAAACAAGCTATGATTTACAGTTTTATATAACAATTGCTCAGTCTGCCCTCTAGGGGGGGATTGGTTTTTAAAAGGTTTTAGTGATGAAGCCGGGGAAAGAAACCTTATCATAACTTTTTAGAGCTCACTGCTGACGTTCTTTTAGATAATCTCAAGGCTGAGCTTGAAGAGTCCACTCGGTCAACGATTCATATGATATCCAACGGAAAGTTACACTTTTGTTGTGCATTTTATGAACAAAGTCCAGCATCACGTGCCAACTAATAAAGTGGACAGGAGACGAGGTAAGAACTGCTCCCTACCGGCCGCATGAGAGGCAGGAGTCAATGACGTCATTTAAAGATGGCCGACAGACCAACAGACAGACCGACAGACAGACAGACCGACGCAGTAAAAGATGATGAGTCTCCATCTTTCTAAATAACACTAGCAGGCATCCAGCAGGCAGATGAAGCCATACATGTAAAGTATGAACAGAGCTGCTGCAGGGAGACGTCAACAATCTACCCGGCCTTTTCCTCACGCTCCCGATTTCGTTCCTGAGGTCCGAGGACGGCCTCGGGCTCGGCGTGGGCCGAAGCCTTCGCTCCGGCTTCACAGAGTGAGGGCGAGCGAGGAGATAATCCTTCTCTCTCTCTCTCTCTCTCTCTCTCTCTCTCTCTCTCCGTCTCGCTTCCCCTCAGCCTCTCAGAAACATTCCTCCTCCAGCAGAGCAACACACTCGGGGTCACCCAAGAATGGATTTAGCACCTGTATCGCCGCGGATCTGCTCGCGGTGTTGGCGCACATTCACGGGTGGATGGTTGAGAGTGTGTGTGTGTGTGTGTGTGTGTGCGCCCATGTAATGCCAGAATATACTCCGTGTGTCTGTGGGTTCTGTCGGTGAATAACGAGCAGTTTTATTCCATTATAAAGGTCCAGCGTTGGTTCTCTCCACGATTGGGCCTAAAATGTCCCAACTGTTCATCTTTTATTGTTTTATTGTGGAATCTGTTTCAGCGCAGATGGGAAGAGAAGAAAAAACACAGTGACATTTACAACATGTACGTTTTCAGTGCTGAAGGGACATAAACCTGGTGATGGACGACACAGTGACAGATGGGCTGGCTCACGTCTGGATGCTTTGTTCTCCGAACACAAAAGAACTGCCCGGTTTGTCTTCTGTCTCAGTTTGTGGGTCGGAGGGAACTAGATACCAAACGATGAGCACAGGCAGTATGTCTACTTCAAGCCCTCCTCCTCCAAACTAAACTCATGAAGCACAGGAACTCAAAGACACTCAACGCCTCTGTTTTCAGAGTATAATCCTATTAGAACACTTTATTTTAAAGTGGATTTATTGACTTTTTAAGTTAGAAATGAGGAACACAAACAGATGAGTGACATTTCCATCTCCCGGCTAACGGTATGGAGTCGTTTCCATCTCTTTATTTGAGTCTCTTCCTGTTGGGACCACAGACTGAATATAGGAAGTGGACGTAGTCGTCGTGACGTCGCAATACATGTGTTGTACCCGGAGGAGGGACGTAGAGATATACGTCTCTGGTGTCGACCTGTCAATCACCTTTAGCCCCTCCCTAAAGCGTCCCCTGCTTTATGGTCTGTTTGACTCTAAATGACCATAATTTACTAAATGAACATCATGCTGTATTGAAGAAGACTTGAAACTAGAGATTGAGACATAAACTCATGTTTACAATGTTTACTGAGGGAATACATCAAGAGAAGTAGAGTCATTTATATAGACTTCTATACAACCAGATGAGTCACCCCCTGGTGGTCAGGAGAGAGAATGCAGCTTTAACACATGAAGTATATACTTCTATACAACCAGAGGAGTCACCCCCTGGTGGTCAGGAGAGAGAAAGCAGCTTTAACACATGAAGCATATACTTCTATACAACCAGAGGAGTCGTCCCTGGTGGTCAATAGAGAGAATGCAGCTTTAACACATGAAGCATATACTTCTATACAAACAGAGGAGTCGCCCCTGGTGGTCAGGAGAGAGAATGCAGCTTTAACACATGAAGCATATACTTCTATACAAACAGAGGAGTCGCCCCCTGGTGGTCAGGAGAGAGAATGCAGCTTTAACACATGAAGCATAGACTTCTATACAAACAGAGGAGTCACCCCCTGTTGGTCAGTAGAGAGAATGTAGCTTTAGCACATGAAGCATAGACTTCTATACAACCAGAGGAGTCACCCCCTGGTGGTCAGTAGAGAGAATGCAGCTTTAAAAGACTTGTCTCTTTGATGATGTTCTGTAGGTGAATGTGAGGTTATCGCTGACACTTGAGGCCTCTAGGTCTGTGCCCACTAAGTTATCTGTCCATGATTTAGATGTCAGTTGGTGGGAGACCATCTGTTTCCTTCATTCACCGATGACAAAGTAGTCTTAGTTGCCTAAACTCACTCAAACTTCAACCAGAGATCAGAACATCAGAGAACGCAGAAATCTCTGATATGTATTTCTAAAGGTGCATGAAGAGAACTCTTGAAGCTGAAATATGCAATGAGAAAAAAAATCTCCTTCCACTCGTCTCCATCACAATTATCTTTAATATCCGTGAAGTCATTGAGAAGCCTATACCTTTTCTTTCACTTAACGAACTTCTAATTCGTTCCAACCTCGCCTCAAACGTGTGTTCCTCCCCCTGAAGCTCTCAAATACATTGAGTCGTCACGCTTGGCATGTGGAAGAAATTACACCCGAAGAAATGTCCCGGCGTGGGGTTCTGATTGAGAGCGAGTGGATTGTGATGACGGGCTCATCACATTGAGGGTGTTGGTCTGTGAAAGTGAGTGGGCTTAATTGGGCAATTGCAAGTGATTAGTAGGAAGAATAAAGGGAGGCTTGGCTCCGGTGAAATGACTCGGCTATTAGAGATGAGCCATAAAGGAGGCCATATGTACGACACACACACATACACACACACACACACACACACACACACACACAAATATAAATTCATATTCACAAACTGAACACATTCATGAATATGCTCATATGGAATACATGACTCACACAGACCACATAGTTGGCATGCACCCTGAAACACACACACACACACACACACACACACACACACACACACACACACACACACACACACACACAGAGCGGTATCCTCCTGACACCTTATTATTCCACAGTCGTACAGAAGGCGGCTCTCTGTGACTTCCTCCATTAACTTGTAATTGTTTCAGGGCGAGAAGAGGTCTACGCATTGGATGTAATTAAATCTGACCTTTCCCCAAAGCTGTTTAACCCTGTGTGTGTGTGTGTGTGTGTGTGTGTGTGTGTGTGTGTGTGTGTGTTTTTGTAAATACCGCGCAAGATAATACATGTTTTATTAATTGGCAATCGATGCACCGACTGTGTGCATTTCTGCCTTCAGGCAACTGTTGGATGTGTGTGTGTGTGTGTGTGTGTGTGTTTAGTCTTCATGAACGATGTTATAATGGAGCACATATTGTGACAACACACATTAAGCAGCGCTTCTGTAAATGTTTCCCACCGCCGTCCTCTGGCGAGATGTTTTAGAATGAAAGAAGGGGCAGAGAAACATGTCGGAACACAGAAACCTCAATGAGTGGACGGCCGTGTCCCCGCCGTGCAGAGAGGCCGTCTGGCTCCAGGACCATGACGCGGGACGAGGCAGAATATTCATGTCCATCTGAGCGTCGGCAGCGGCGCCGTTGCTTTTTATTTCGGTGAGCTCGGTCGTGCACGACGTGCCAACTGACTTGGAGAAAAGCCCCGGCCTCCGGGAGGAAAAGAAATGTTGGCTTTGCACATTTCTGCAAACCACAGATACGTTGAATTTTGTTTGTATTGTGCATATAAAGTGATGTTGTGATGTTGTTATGGCATAACAATAACGAGTATAACAAGTAAGGACGAGTGAGCTGGTGGAGGGTCAAACAAACACAGGACTTTCACCTCGGAGATTTTTGAATATTCGTCCCGTATGAAACCAAAAGTAAACCATGATTTTTGCGTTTTTTTTTTTTTTCATAAGATTGTTACGTTTGTTACGGAATGTTAAGTAAGTAAGTGTGTTTATTTATAAAGCACTTTTCACAGACAAAGGTCACAAAGTGGAGTCAGGAAAACAGTTAAGAGAGTAAAATACACATTAAAAGATGGAGCAGTAAAAAAAAACACAATAAAACAAATAATGAAAATAAATAAATAATAACAGATAAAAAGCAGGTCATAGAGCATGTGGTCAACCAAACATGTATGTTTTTAGTTGTTTTCTAAAAGACATCACAGACTCAGCAAACCGTAGCGGTGCAGGCAGAGCGTTCCCTAGCTTGGGTTAAGAGCGGCCGCTCAGTGTCGTTGTTGCTACATTGTTACATTGCGTTGTTGCGCCACGTTGTGTTCAATGACCTTACGTTAAATTGCTACGTTGTTACGCTAAGCTTGTGTTATTTTGTTACATTGTTTCGTAACGTTGTGCCGGTGTTACCTTGACACAAATATTATCAAAACATGGTCTTTTTACAGATCTTAACGTTTAGCACGTGGCATCGTGCGTTTCTGCACGCGTGATGCGAGGCTAACATGAAAGCTAACGTTTTCTCAGAGCCTCTCGGCGTCCGTGGTCCGGGCCGGGCCCCCCGGGGCCACGCGGTGCTTATAAACATACTGAAGTTATCCGAGTCCATGGTTCATCACATCCTGCAGCACACGTCAAGACCACTTCCCCTGCAAGTCCGCCAAGTTAATCTGCATATTGAGATCTGAGAACACTTATTGACGGGGATCGCGTGGCATGATCCAGTTAATGCATCACACGTGTGGAAATGGGCCTTTTGTTGTGTTCTTGTGAAATAGGTTTCTCATCCAGCCTTTTTAATTTGCCTTTTAATCCAACCATCAGACGCGTTCCAAACTATGATATATATATATATATATATATATATATATATATATATATATATATATAAAGAAACATAAAAGACGCAGGGATACACACTGAAAATATGATTTACCGCCATCCAATCAGAAACCATAAACAGATCAAATAATCCAGGCTGATGGGCAATCGAAAACAACAGCCAGCGAGGCGTGTGTGAACCGTGTGGTTATTCAATGGTGTGTGTGTGTGTGTGTGTGTGTGTGTGTGTGTGTGTGTGCATTTCCACCCTGAGAGCGCAGTGAGTCTCTGGAGGCCGTGTCCACAAAGTGATTGGCTGATGAGCGCCCTCTCCTCTGGTGTTATTACGGCATTAGAATAAGAATTGGATTCTCCGTGTCGGAGCTTCTGTATTACCTCTCTGATTGCACTGCGCCCCTCCATCAGCACCGCTGATGTGGTCCCGGGGGGGGGGGGGGGTAACACGCTGCACATCTCTTTCTGTTCAGGTCACTAGCGAACAATTAAGGTCTGTCCTGTGCATGTGTGTTTCAGTGTGTGTGTGTGTGTGATAGAAAATGACCATTGGTGTGCCCAAAGTGTATTTCAGCGCGAGAAGAGACGTGCGATGTGGAAAGATAAAGCAACACGTAATGAGGAGAAGAAGAAGAAAACAATAGGGAGGGAAAGAGTGAAAGTGACCTGACACCATTTATTTATTTTTAAACACACGATTGGGAAGCTGCAACGAATAAAAGAACACGCAAAAAAAACGAACCACGCGGAGGCTCAACGATCTGCTTAACGGGGATTCTGGGTAATCGCACACACACACACACACACACACACACACACACACATGTCCACGCGACTGCAGAGCCGACAGAAGCCTTCCGTCTCATCTCATGCACACACATTGCACCATGAAATAAAGCCTGACTTATTGCTTTGTGTGCGTTTCCTTTTCTTGCAACATGCTTGAATACACAGCGACCACATGTTGGCGTCATAAAGTACGAGCCCCTCTAAATCCCCCGGTTATTGATCTGACACGGCTTAAATGTACAGCGAGACCATCGATGGCTGTCGACAGGAGCAGTGTATCATGAAGCTGGGAGCTGGTAAGTGGAGCAGCATCCTCCATGATGCGTGCCCAAAGGACCGGCTGCTTGATGCGTTATTCAAATCGCACCATTGAGCACCATGTTTTATAAATCATTATATGTATGTTTCTTTTCTCCGATTCATAGCGACGTCTTTACAAAATAAGAGGCCTTTACACACCAGGTGCATGACGGAGATAGAACCAAAGAGTCTGTTGGCATCCTGGTCAGATTAATCACACTGAAGCTATTTGGCTGTTTACTATGGACAAGTGGATGCTACTTCATTTAGAAATAGATCAAATATATATAAATATAACCTGCAGGGGTTAGGTTGTGGTGGATTGATGGTTCAAACTCAAGACTGTAACCCAGGAAAAAAGGGTTAGAGTTCTGTGGGATGCTTATTTCTACATTTTACTTGTATTATGTTCTGTTTTTTTTAAATTGTTTTCAGTTGCAGTTGTCCGATTTAAACAAGAAAAGTACTTGGTTAGGTTGAGGAACAATGGATTCACATACACTGTTTACTGTCGGACACCAGGGTGATTGTCTCTGCCGTGCCATTCATTTTTTTTCCATATTGCCGATTCCGCCCGGGTGCAAGTGGTTTTGTTGGCTTCTGACACCGCGGTGCTAACAGCAGCTTCCAGAAACGTCTTAACAATGGGAAAAATACTCAACTGCAAATATTCTGCATCACAACTATTCATACCGGCAAGGGATGCAAATGTGCAACACTTATTCAATAAAAGAGTCGAATAGCTTCTCACAAGGTAGATGTTGTGTTCATGCTTTATTCTCTTAGGAAGGGCCCACAAACAAAATGAACTGTGAGGAATCAAAAAGACAACGAGTGTAACTCAGAGATGAAGGTTTAACCGGCTAAAAAGCCATAAACCGACCAACCAAGGAGGAATTTTAATTATCTGTAAACTCATATCTCATATTCATGGACTACTTTATTGCTTTTGTACAAACCCTGTAAAGAAACACGTTAAGCATTAAATGCATTATGAAGAAACAAAGGTGGAATATCCTGTAAACTTTGATTTGGCTGCTAAACATTCACTCTAATATAGATTGTTAAAGCCCTCCTGCTTCTAAAAAAAAATCTGTTAACTATTTGTGATAGTTGCCTCACGCCAGCTTCAGCACAGTGAGAATAAACTAAGCGTAACAGTGTAAATGTCTCGTGCTTTTATTGTGAAAGGTGGGACCATAAGGAGTAGATCTGGTCGGCACTTCTTTTGTCAAGATGGGAAAGAGTAATAAAGGAACCTCTGAGACAGACACTAGTATATGTCTTATAATCAAAATGAATGAATTTCAATGTTTGTGTGACTAAACAGGAACTCCTCAAAGCTACAATGTATCCTTTTACAACGACATTGGACCCAATGAGAATGTTTTGTGTGTCTCAGGTTGTGAATGATCAGTTTAATGTTTGAACTTTACAATGTGTATCCATATGGTGAACAATGTCACTGCTCTAGTAGCGCCACTTTATGAAAACTAAAAGCCAGTGCAGGCTTCCTGCTCAGCAGCCGCCAGCAGACCGTCTCCGTTAGAGAATATCTGGTGGACTTAGTGGCTCATTTAGCAGCCAAAGAGACAGATATTGGTGGAGGAGACCAAAAACGGAGCAAAAAGAGAAAATATTTGATTTACTTTGACACACAATCGCAAAAACTCTGCTGGATGTGGAAATAAAAATACAAATCCTTGTTTCTACTGCAAACAAGTGAAGATAAAAACCTGATTGCATGTTGAGTTCTGCAACACGTTCTCAGCTGGGCGACTTTTCTTCGATCTTACCGGCACAAATCCACCAAGTCGTGTTTTAGTAAACAAGGACTATTTGACTAAGCGGTTCAATACAATCTCGGTAAATATCCTTCTTTATGATCTCAGAAACAAAAAAAAAGGAGGTAAAAAAATTGTCGAAGCTATCTTATTTAGAGCATGTCCACAAAAGTGATGTGCTGACCTTTTTTTTTAATCACATTTCGACTCCTTCCATCACCTCTCTAAGGCGTTAGCACTCGAGGACACGTTATAGAGACTCCCTTTCCCTCGCTCTTATCAGTGCATCGATCCCCGACCTCGCTCCTCTTTCCCCTTGTGTCATTGGTGGTAATGGGTATTGAAAAAGACATTGATGGGGTCCAAATTAAAGTAGATGTCTCAGTTAAGTGGAATTTCTAGTTTCCGTCTCAGCCAGGCTCTGTGATGTGTGACTCGGCCCCCCGGGAGCTTCTTTCCCCCACTTCTCTTGCAGTTGCCAGTGACTTTAAAAGAAAAAGGCAGACACTCCATGAACTGTGAAAGCATTGGGTGCTCAGACAATAAGTGGGTTTCTGTGCTGATCTCTGGTAGCTGCTGTGCTCGGATCCCAATCAATGTGTGTTTCCGTCTGTGGAGATGTGGGCTCCTGCAACGCTGAACGGAATCAAGCCACCGTCTTTCGTTTGTTTATCCCAATGACTTCTGTTAAAAATGTGAGAATTCTGAAGCACATAATTCATTTAAATCAAGTATACACAGCACAAAATCCAGTTAATGCTTAACCTTGGATATCCGTCATGGATGCATTCATGTTGGCAGAACTGGTTTCAGGTACCATGCACCTTTTAAATGGAACGACCCGCAAACTGTCCTCCAGCTAGAGTCTTAAAATCCAGCTCTGGTTCTGCTTTAGGAAAGCCAATGCAAAAGTGTCTTAAAACTACCATGTTCTCTACGGACCAGCAGGGGGCGACTCCTGTGGTTGTATAGAAGTCTATGCTTCATGTGTTAAAGCTGCATTATCTCTCCTGACCAGCAGGGGGCGACTCATGTGTTTGTATAGAAGTCTATGCTTCATGTTAAAGCTGCATTCTAAATACGGTTCATTGCCTGCAAAAAAACAACAATTTGCCGACGGCCGTATTCCAAGATGGCGATGGCAAAGTTGCTGAACTCAAGGCTTCAAAACATCGGTCCACAAACCAACAGGTGGCGTCTTATGTGCAGTCTACGGCCCAGTGTGTGTGTGTGTGTGTGTGTGTGTGTGTGTGTGTGTGTGTGTGTGTGTGTGTGTGTGTGTGTGGCTGACAGACAGGACCAGGTTAGGCAGGAGGGTTAGTGAAGTGCAGATCATTGACACGGCGATCACGTCTTCACTGAGGAGGCGAGTTGGCTCACAGGGCTTCTCTCTCTCTCTCCCTCTCTCTCTCTCTCTCTCTCTCTCCCGCTCTCTCTCTCTCTCTCTCTCCCTCCCTCTCTCTCTCTCTCTGCTGTTCTTTTTCACACGTCTTTCTCTCCGTCTCGACACATTTTCCCTGCCGTCCCCGTCCAGCTGTGTCAGCGTCTCTGTCACGCCGGCGTCCCTCCAGCCTCTCTGACACATGTTCCACCCGTCTGTCGCTTCCGTTCACGGTCACACGCTCTCCCCTTCTGCTTCACTTGGAAACTTCATTTTATTTGACATAAAACACTTATTCTGTATTCATATGAACATACAAAATAAACCCAGTCTCTTCTTTGCCATCCCTGTTAAACTCCTACAAATGTGTGTGTGTGTATATATATATATATATATATATATTTATATATATATATATATATATATATATATATATAGGAATATATAAATGTAATATTTCCTTCACAGACTTCAGAGTCCTGCCATACAAACCATGTGTGCTTCCAGTCATTGTGTAAGAGATGGTGTTATCAGCTTTTTTTTGCATTTAGGTATGAAATTATTTTCCGAGATGTCGTGAATAAATACACAGCAATTTATTCACAACGTAGATTAACATAAATCTGACTTGAGCTCCCGAGTTGTGTATCTGTCTTTGCGTGGCTTAGTCTCATTTATTTTGAGGGGATAAACCGACGAGTAATGAGATATTTTTTCGTCCCCCATGTTGCTGCTGGCAGCTTTTTGCTGGGTAACATTTGTATCCAGATCTTTTGTTTGCGCTGCTTTATATTTTCACGCAGGCCAGGACACCTGAGGAGAGACGGAGCGAGTGGACGGACCGGTCAGAGCTTTTCTTTCTCTTTTGTTTAAATTGAGGCTTAACGCTGCTGTCGAGGCCCAATTTACAGACGTAGTAAAGACGCAGGCGGCGGAAAACAAGCTGCCGGTACTGCGGTGGCACTTTTAAACACAATGTTGTGACGCATTGGAAGAATTTCCCTTTAAATAGACCAAATGAATGTCCAGATATCCTGCAGAATCCGTTACATGTTGAAAATAGGTATTAAAAAAGAGACTTTGAATTAAAACCTGAGTACGTGGCATTCAGGAACAACCAGGACAGACTGAGGAACCCTTAAAAAACAAAAAGACTGAGCGATTGTTATATAAAACTGTAAATCATAGCTTGTTGTATCTAATACAGCAGCCCCAAACTGCTGTATTTGGATGTATTGAACACCATAAGTAATATACAAGTGAAATATATGGTTTGGTACGTGAAAAAATGTAAATGTCACAGATGTGCGCAAATGTGCCCCAATGCAAATGTTGGAGTCCTCGCCTGAATGTTCTCTGTTCTAAACCCTCTCTAACTTTGTTCTGCTTCACTTTATCAAAGTCAACCTTTGCAGAGAGAATGTTCACATCTTGCAGCGATACACCCTTTTTAGTTTGGGTATGCAATTTTCGAGGAAAGGGCCTAAAAATAGGTTGGTTCAAGAACATACATGTGTCATCCACATCCAACCAGATGTCACACAGGAGTGAGAGAAGGGAGAGTGAGCGTCACCCTTCTCCTGTGTGAAGCGTAAAGGTTTGTCCAGCCCTCGTGCCCCTGGTACCCCGACAGGGATAGGGGGCAGGAAAGAACTGAAGAACTGAGGTAACATCGCAGAGAACCAGTTGGGAAAAAATTATGCCAAAGATTATTTCGTTTGCGTAGAACATTTTTGCCGTGGTCAACGAGAAGAAGCAGCGTCTGTCTGCAAAAGATGCACGTTGAAAACAACATCACGTGAGATGAAGAGAGCATCGGGATTCGTTTCGGACTGAAAACTTAGCTTGTTGGACTTGGGACCACTCGGTCTAGACTTGGTACACTGACTTGGTGCCACTCGGTCTAGACTGGTACACTGACTTGGTGCCACTCGGTCTAGACTTGGTACACTGACTTGGTGCCACTCGGTCTAGACTGGTACGCTGACTTGGTGCCACTCGGTCTAGACTTGGTACACTGACTTGGGACCAGTTGGTCTAGACTTGGTACACTGACTTAAGTGCCACTCGGTCTAGACTGGTACGCTGACTTAAGTGCCACTCGGTCTAGACTGGTACGCTGACTTAAGTGCCACTCGGTCTAGACTGGTACGCTGGCCTGGGACCACTCAGTCTAGACTGGTACGCTGACTTGGTGCCACTCGGTCTAGACTGGTACGCTGACTTGGTGCCACTCGGTCTAGACTGGTACGCTGACTTGGTGCCACTCGGTCTAGACTGGTACGCTGACCTGGGACCACTCGGTCTAGACTTGGTACGCTGACTTGGTGTCACTCGGTCTAGACTGGTACACTGACTTGGTGCCACTCGGTCTAGACTGGTACACTGACTTGGTGCCACTCGGTCTAGACTGGTACACTGACTTGGTGCCACTCGGTCTAGACTGGTACGCTGACTTGGGACCACTCAGTCTAGACTGGTACACTGACTTGGTGCCACTCGGTCTAGACTGGTACACTGACTTGGGACCACTCAGTCTAGACTGGTACGCTGACTTGGGACCACTCGGTCTAGACTGGTACGCTGACTTGGGACCACTCGGTCTAGACTGGTACGCTGACTTGGTGCCACTCGGTCTAGACTGGTACGCTGACTTGGGACCACTCGGTCTAGACTGGTACACTGACTTGGTGCCACTCGGTCTAGACTGGTACACTGACTTGGTGCCACTCGGTCTAGACTGGTACGCTGACTTGGGACCACTCAGTCTAGACTGGTACACTGACTTGGTGCCACTCGGTCTAGACTGGTACACTGACTTGGGACCACTCAGTCTAGACTGGTACGCTGACTTGGTGCCACTCGGTCTAGACTGGTACACTGACTTGGGACCACTCGGTCTAGACTGGTACACTGACTTGGGACCACTCGGTCTAGACTGGTACGCTGACTTGGTGCCACTCGGTCTAGACTGGTACGCTGACTTGGGACCACTCGGTCTAGACTGGTACGCTGACTTGGGACCACTCGGTCTAGACTTGGTACGCTGACTTGGGACCACTCGGTCTAGACTGGTACGCTGACTTGGGACCAGTTGGTCTAGACTGGTACGTTGACTTGGTGCCACTCGGTCTAGACTGGTACACTGACTTGGGACCACTCGGTCTAGACTGGTACGCTGACTTGGTGCCACTCGGTCTAGACTTGGTACGCTGACTTGGGACCACTCGGTCTAGACTTGGTACGCTGACTTGGTGCCACTCGGTCTAGACTTGGTACACTGACTTGGTGCCACTCAGTCTAGACTTGGTACGCTGACTTGGGACCACTCGGTCTAGACTGGTACGCTGACTTGGTGCCACTCGGTCTAGACTTGGTACGCTGACTTGGTGCCACTCGGTCTAGACTTGGTACGCTGACTTGGGACCACTCGGTCTAGACTGGTACGCTGACTTGGGACCAGTTGGTCTAGACTGGTACGCTGACTTGGTGTCACTCAGTCTAGACTTGGTACACTGACTTGGTGTCACTCAGTCTAGACTTGGTACGCTGACTTGGTGCCACTCGGTCTAGACTGGTACGCTGACTTGGTGCCACTCGGTCTAGACTGGTACACTGACCTGGGACCACTCGGTCTAGACTGGTACACTGACTTGGGACCACTCGGTCTAGACTGGTACGCTGACTTGGTGCCACTCGGTCTAGACTGGTACGCTGACTTGGTGCCACCTGTCCACAGGTCCAGCAGTGACGTCCCACAGAGGAGGCTGGACTGCAGCGCTGCGTTATCTTCCATAACCGACCTTAACATAATGATTCCATGGATAAACGTCTCTCCTTTGTGGCGCGAGGCGTGAAGCAGCCGCAGAATCCGTCTCCAACCAGAACGACGAGTGAGAGAAAAGGTTCATTTTCTGATGATTTTTTTTCATCTGTTATTCATCTCGGTTTCTTTTTCATGTCTTTGTCTTCAATCAGAATCTCTCAGACAATCCTTTGATAGGAGTCGGGCGTCTGCAGGCTGTTTAGTTGGTGGTGTGGAACACATCAAACAGTCTTCTCTGACATCTCTGTCGAGCTTATTAACACGTTTTATTCTGATGGACCGTTGAGATAACCGATGAACGGGAATTATCTCTCGATCACTGTTATTGCTCAGAAACAAACAAACAAACAAGCGGATGCGTGCGGAGGGCGTTGGTGCCGATGCTTTAACGGGGAACGCGTGTCACGCTCAGCGGGGCTCAAAAAGTGACAATTAGCAGATGAGCTGAAAACAGTGAAATGACCGCATCGTGTCCAGTCGGCCTCTTTGAAGTCTATTAGTGAGTTCACATCAATATACATGTTTTTGGTTTATAGACAATATCAATGGCCAAAGTGAAAAACATGTGTATTTTTTTTTTTTTTATATATATATACATATATTTTTTTTTTGTATTTCATGCATTTTATGTACTTTTTTTAAATTTATTATTATTATTATTATTATTATTATTATTATTATTTTTTATTTTTTTATTATTATTATTTTTTTTTATTATTATATTATTTTTTTCATGCATTTTATGTATTTTTTTTTTTTTTTTGTATTTTTTTTTGTATTCATTGGGTTTCCTTAACAAAAAGCATTCTGCAAGAAAACAACACATTTTTTGTTGTTGAGTCACCTCAACCTCGAGAGGCCCCTGAACATGGAGCCACAGGTATGGTGCAGAATGAGAGATTAGCCGCGGACGGACACTCAGTCACGCTCACCTCGCCTCTCGGCGGCAGCAATAACTACAGATGAGCGTTAACACACACCGCAGGGTGCACAAATACATTAAATAAGAAAAGCAACGTCTCCGCTTGCGCCTCCATCCTTCACAACAACCCCCCTCCGCCCCGCCCCCGTCTCAGGACTCATCTCTCACCCCGTCCACAAGCATCAGGACGCTTTATTTGTTGTGTTGTTGTGTTGTTTACCCCGCCGCATCGCGTGCCACTGTTTACCCCGCCGGCGACGGCCTCGGACATCCATACGTCTCGGGAACGGGTAAAAGCTGCCAAGATCTAATTTGACCCCCCTCTTCTTGTCAGACCTTGTAGGCAGATCCTTTTGGGGTCCGTGGATAATAAATATCTGATCTGTACTGCTGCAGAAGAGATGCATTATGGGATGGTGTGTGTGTGTGTGTGTGTGTGTGTGTGTGTGTGTGTGTGTGTGTGTGTGTGTGTGTGTGTGTGAGGGACTCCTGGGAAACGGAGTGAGAGGAAGAAGAGGAGAGACGTTACACAAAGTGTGTAATAGGAGGAAACCTGAGGTCTCATAGGGACTAGAGCAGGAACACAGTGTGTGTGTGTGTGTGTGTGTGTGTGTGTGTGTGTGTGTGTGTGTGTGTGTGTGTGTGTGTGTGTGTGTGTGTGTGTGTGTGTGTGTGTGATTTTGGGCTATTAACGTGAACTTTAGTGAATGAATTAAGATCCGTTGTAGCGTGAATGTGTTCTTTGAAGATCCGTTCATAAAAAGTGTGCATGTGGAGAAATCTGTGTTTGACTGCATGGTACTATCCTGTGTATGTGTGTGTGTGCGTGTATGTGTGTGTGTGTGTGTGTGTGTGCGTGTATGTGTGTGTGTGTGTGTGTGTGTGTGTGTGTGTGATATCTCCCCTGAAGCAACAGCATTTTTCAACACTGCTTTATGTGTTTTTTGAAGACATATTGGTGAGAATGTGTATATCTCTGGATACATTTTATTCACGCCTGTAGACTGTGAATCACCGTGTGTGTGTGTGTGTGTGTGTGTGTGTGTGTGTGTGTGTGGTTCAGAATTTGCCTTTTGAATAATGCAGCAGTGTGGTTGGCAAACATATTAGCTATTCAATCGTGTGCTGCAATATGCCGGCTTCTTTTCATACTCGTACTCGGGTCAGGATACTCGGTTTGCGGTGATGCTGTTGTTGCCTCGGGTCGGTCTGTCTGTCTCCACACCACCCGGACCACCCGGACCACCCGGACCACCTGCTGTCTGTCTGTCTGTCTGTCTGCCTTCATCTCCCGTCTCTTGGTTTTGCCACCCACAGCTTTTAAGGTTTGTACAAACGTCTGCCCTTCTTGGGTTTATAAAAGACCTGTAGTGTTCAAAAATCCTTGGATGGACGCGAAGAGAATTCAGAATTCGGTGAGGTATAATAAAACAGATGTAATAAAAAATTCAACGGTGATACAGTATTAAATTCTCAGCTGCGGCTGCAGAGCCACAGCGTCCACAGACCGCAAACAGTTCACTGTCTTCGCATTCGATTTATGGACCCCGAACCACAAGTAAGGTTCGGTTTTGTAAGTCCAGCTCATTCGGCGTATTCGGCTGTCACTGGTTTAGTTTTACAGCGTGTGATTGGCTAGAAGTTCCACAGAGGCGGAGTCAGCCTTCGAGTCGGTTTTACAGATCGTCACCCTCATAAAATAATGGCCCGAAGTCATTTTTTGACAAAAATGATTTTCTTGCCTATATCATCTCCTCATGATACTGGCCACCTCTGGTAAAATCTCCTCCATCCTCATTGAACAGATCATGTGATTCTACCCCTGTAGTATAAAGAGTGTGACTTAGGACATTTTATTTTGCTTAAGTCAAAAGACAATGTGACTTAGGCAATTTTACAAGCTTTTCAAGATGGCATTTTTAAGCTAGCATTTAAGCTAGCAATTTAGTTAGCATTTTTGCGAGTATTTTTATCAATGAAAATCTCACTCCAACATAATATTAGTAATCATAACATAATTTGACCGTTATTAGAGTATGCCTGTTGTGCCGTGTCTAGAGGCAGCTCGTGCACCCCGATTACATTGGTATTAGTTTTTTGTGTTTTCTGAAAAACCTGAAAAAATGACTTATTAAAATGACTTATTATTTTAGGAAGGTGACGAGATGGCGCTCTAGCATCTTCATGCTTCCGGTACTTGACGTCATCGCTCCGTCTTCTTGATTAGCTAACTGGTGGTCGCGCTTAGAGGAGGTTTGTTTCAGTTCTATCGGGTACGGCATCCATTTTGATTAATACTATGGCATCCATTTTGTTTAATACATTCCATGACTACTTGGAACCAGTGGCGGCTGGTGGATTTTTTTTTGGGTAGGGCCAGCCAATCAATTTCAGCAAACATCCCGTATGATTCAATGCAAAAAAAAAAAAAAGTATCACGCATTACTACTTTGCAGTTAAATATTTAACATTTATTCCAACACTTTGACATAATAAGGACATCTTATTAATACAATTCAGTATGTGTGTGTGTGTGTGTGTGTATATATATATATATATATATATATATCTTCAAAATCTCATCTCATCTCTATTTTACATAATTTCTTAAATTCACCTTTTTAAAAAGTCACTTGCATATGATAGACACCCATGTGTTTTACATCTAAAATTGCAGAACAATCTCAGCTCTCTATTTAATGAAGCACCATTGACATACGACACAAGTGTAAAGTGATAACATGGCCCTAAAGCTGAAACATTGACACTTTATTTTTGAAATTCTTCATATCTCTTGTGAAAACATACCTTTACTCATGTGGACGAACTGTGTTGGTGCTAGAAATTGTTTTACCAAAGGTCTTAGGTTCACAAAAGCAGTGGAATATATGAATAAAATGGAAGATACAGGTAAATAAAGGTCTAAACACAAATGTATTATAATATGGTGGAGATGTGCTCTGTGGCTGCTGTTGTGGCCGGCCGGTGGTGGAGATCGGTTTGCAGGGAGAGACGGACTGGGAGTCTGCATGTTGTCCACTGGACCCTGGGACTCCGCTCTGTAAAATACATTCACTACTAGTCAGTATATAGTGACAATATTTGATTTGCACCGTTCACTCTAGACAGTAAAACGACTTCCGGCACGAGTTAAGTGTTAACGTTGCTAAGCTAAGCTAACGTCAACAAACTAAGTTAGTTACAGTCTTACAAAAACGTCACTGAGATCCAACACTACTAGTGGTACTAAGTTCACTGAAAGAAAGTTAACGGTGTTAGTGACAATATTTGATTTGCACCGTTCAGTCTTAGATACGTAAAACAACATCCGGCACGAGTTACGTGTTAACTTTGCTAAGCTAAGCTAACGTCAACAAACGTTAGTTATGGTCTTACAAACACACAATGGCGGTCCAACACTACTAGTCGTACTGTGTTCACCGAAAGAAAGATAACGGTGATAGGGACAAAAGTTGATTGTGCACCATTCAGTCTTAAACACGCAAGACAACATCCAACACTGCAGGAGCTATCTCATCGTTAGCTACCTCCCGTTAGCTTCCTGTTAGCAGCAGTGATAGCTTGCTACAGGTCACGTTACTAACAGAAATATGCTAATGCGAAGTTCAGTAAATACACTTACCCATCCCAAATAGATCCCTTTGCTTGACGTTGTCCACGTTGGACACGTAGTGAGCGGCCATCGTAAGCTTGGGCGATCGGTTTGTCCGTGTGGGAGAACGGTGCTCAGCCTCTCCATAAGCGCTGTAGCGACTGATCTGGGACCAGGAGTTTCACCAGGAGTCTCTCCGCTATAGGTATTCTCTCAAACGGGTCTTGGAGGAGAGAATTGATCTCGGTAGGGTTGAGTCTTCTTGAAGAGTAGTGCTGGTGCTGGGCTTACTCATGACGTTAAAATGGCGCTGCGAGACAAGAGAAGCCGGCGAGAGCACAAGACAAGAACACGCGAGATGAGGACGAGAGACTAGCTGTGAACGCGCACCGGGGCCCCGGCCCGCAGAAGTCCTTTTGAGGCCGCGGATTGGATAAATGATATGTCCATCATTTTATGTCTTTAATCAGTGATTGGCTAAACTGCGTATCAGACCCGTCTTTCTTGGGCCAAAATAACTTCGGCCCCGGCATGTGCACGCGCATTGGAGAGCAGCAGAGACTACACAACAGAGCATATATTTTGCGCAGATATCCTATTTTACAAATATTACTGGGTACATTCCATAGCTCAAAAACACAAATATTGACAATTTGTATAATTTATTAATATTTTTTTATAATTAATAAAATTATAAAAAATGTTTTTATTTTTATTTTTTGGGTGGTTCAAGGTGGGTGGGGCCAGGCCCCGCGGCCCTCTATGGGCCGGCCGCCACTGCTTGGAACACTTCTAAGTGATGGGTGTCTGGACTTTCCCCCAACTCTCTTTCTGGGCTAGGCATCGGTCTTCCTGTCAACGTCTCATGGAGAGAGAGACATGTTCTCCCTCCTTGTGAGGATCTCACAGACATTAGTGCTAGGGGGAGTGCATCCAGCACATTTGAGCCAATTTAGTGTAATTGTTTGATTGGCTCTTTGGACTATGCTCTGAGTCTGAGGGTGCTATACTGCTCCATGTGAGTGTGTACTTCCTAAGAACCTTTCTACAGCTTGTCGGTGTTTGTTTGCCATTGTCGGACCTGCTCCTTCTTGGAGATTTATTTTTAGGGCTGCCAAATGTCTTGTGCATCTTGTGTGGCCTCTTTCAATGTGGTCGAATTGTGCGCCGTAGTAGTAGCTGCTAAAGCTAACGGTGACTTTCTGCTATGTTACTAACACACATCGTCGAAGGCCCGCTACTCCTTACTGATTATATCCTTTTTAAGTATTGTCATTTACACATAGACAATATGTATAGACAAGTGTAAGTCATAATAAACTATTACAATTCTACAGACCTGAACCTAACATGACATATGGACCTTTTCCATATCATTAAAACACATAGACGACACATTGTGTCCGATACGGAGAGTCCCCAAACTGTCGAGGCGTGTCGTGCCATGTTGTGTCATTTATTTTCCACATTATTTTGTTTCCACACTCGCATACCGTAAAAAAATAAAATATGCAATAATAGTCTTTTATTCGCTTCACTCACTGAACTCAATGAGACTGCAGATGGAAACGAGCCTCTCTGGCTCACTTACAGTTTACTGGTGATTGGTGTGCATTGTCCTGCAAAATAAACACATAAATAAACTCAACATGTGTATTTTTTTGGGAGAGGTCTTTGCTTCATTTTGCAAAACTGCTAAAAAGATTGGAAATACTATCAAAATGATGTATTTAAACCAGTATGATTACTTATACAAATGCCATGATTCACAATCTCACAATCTCAGTGAACGAAGATATTTTGACATCATCTCTCTGTCCTCTTACAACCGGCATAAAACACTCAGTTCTGGGACAAAAAGTATGTATTTAGTTTATTTACCTTCACTCGCTTCCTTTGGATGTACTGAACTATTCTCTCCTTCAGTTTGAAGGTGGAGATCGTGACCTGAACGCTATAAGCATCCTTCTCCTCAGACGTCGGCGCAAAGCACAGATTTTTCAAGCCATTGAAATATTAATATTGTCTTGGTGGTCTGTTTATGTTCAAAGAAAATTGGCCTCAGACGTACACATTCGGTTCATTCAGGTCTTCCTCGTCTCTCCACAGCCTTCAAACATTCCCCTCCCCGCGGTGCGGCTGATGCTACCCGGCGTCATCCTCCCGCTGACGTCACGCTTCAAAGGGAATGCGGGATGATTTGTACGGGCGGCGGCATCGGGAGAGACGCTGTTCAGAAGTTCTGTGAGTTCCACAGCCGCAGGCGGGGCGACATGAAGAGAGACGGTTTCTATTTTTGTCGCTATCTGTTCGCTGTTTTGTTTCTCTCGGAGTATCTGTGTCGTTTTCCTCCTGGTTCTGTCAAGTTTTCATTTCTTTTACAAGTCAAAACAGTTCCACATGACATCGCCAACATGCAGGAGGAAGCATGTCAGCTGAAACCTGCAGTTCTAATAATAACATCAGATAACAGGAGAGCTGGTCTATATCCAGTATTATAGCCAGGAGTAGTCCATTTCAAAAGAGGAAAAACAAATGTATGTAAAGGATCGTGTTCCCTTCAGGGATTAAACAAAGACAACATCCAATAGTTTAATGCTCATCAAGAGGAACATGAAACATCTTCCGGGACTCTCTGCCAGCACCCCGGGTGGTTTCACTGGAGAATGAGGACATGTTGTGATTCCTGCAGGAAGATCTGGACTGAAGCATAATTTAGGTTGTGAAGGTGGAACTCTTAACTCAAAACTATCACCTTGTCACATGGGGACCCTCAGTCAGGACACTTAGGGTTCGGCTCTAAAGCTGCTTGGATGGGTTGGGTTGAAATTACGCAACCTCAGTAATTAGCGTTGCCTATGTTCCATTTTTATGACACAAATTAACAACGTTACATAAGTACATCACGTACTAGCGCTAATTAACACTGTAATTGTACAGGTGTGGAAGCGAGGCTGACTTGAGTCCACACCTCTGTTAAGTAACGAACATTCAAAGACTGTAAACTCGAAAGAATCCCAAACAAAAGAAAAGACTTGCAGGCGGTCTTTTGAAATTCCCCCTGCGCGTATTATCAGACAAAAAACAACAACATATTATCAGACATCTGGTGTGAAACATAATTCAAGTAACCGTTAAGTTTAACTCAATTTTTTAACCGAACGACACAGTTTTTTGACTGAAACTCCTTTGAACACCCACATGCTGTGTTCTACTGTGATTTTTGTTGCAGATTCTGATTCTTTAGGTCCTAATCTTTCCAAAAAGGTGTGTTATTAGTATGTGGGCTGTTGTTAGGGCACCATAATACAGTTTGAAAAACTCGGTGACGCTCGAGGAGGCATTTTTGGGAAATCTTGCTCATATCGTGCTGAATGTTCATAGTTATGATCAAAATATCTTTTTTATTTTATTTTTGCAGATATAATTTTTTTTCCCAAGACTTTGCTGAACAAATACATACAATAAACACAAGTATTGGAATTAATTTGAGGTTCCTACGACGACTCAAACACAGGGAAAAAGAAAAAAAAAGTCTAGAACCAAAACTGGTTCCACCGTGCTTAAAGGGGTAACGCTATCGACCCACGATCCATCGCGTGTGCACCAATCAGACGGCTTCCAGTCGAGCTGCAGGATATGAAGAACTAACGTTACTGAGGCGCACAACAACAACACAGCGGTGAACAACAAGTGAATTACTGTTCTGCAAACGTGTCGAGAATTACAGGCGGAGACGCCAACGGGATTCCATTTGGTGAAAAACGCATTGTGACTTGTTCAGGACTCGAAAGTCAAAGTTTAGAACTTGAGTGCAAAGACTTAAGACTTGTAACTTGCAAAATATTGATGACGAAACATCAGTATTTGAAGCTCTTGGAGTGAGACTGGGCTTTGAGACGAAAGACTACAAAGAGAAGCCGATGTTTTCAATCTGTGGATCGAGTCTTTTTGTCCGTATCCGAGCCCGAGGGTCCATTGTCTCGATCCGTCCATAACGAGGGGGACGGAGATCTTCATGTCTGTCTGTGTGCTGACATCTGGCTGACAATTCCACTAAATTGTGAACCAGCATTGTCATTTCCTTCCTTGTGTTACTTCTGGTACCAAACAATTGTCCATTAAGTCGACTGCCAAAGCGTTTGTCCCTGACACTCTGTCAGCTTCCCATTGCCGAGCAGCTCTAATATTGCCATGATACACACTCTAAACCCACTAAGTACTTTGGGAATGTGACAGCTTTTAACAAAGTTATTCATGTTTCCTCCGTCTCCTTTTCTTTCCACAGACCTGTTTTGTATTCTGCTCACGTCAGAGTTTAACCTTAATCTCTCTCAGCAGATTCTTTTCTTGACATTATCCTCGTGTTGACATGGTCCTTTGCTCATCCACAATAACGCAGGGTTTCACATGTTCCACTTGAAATTCACCGCAATTTAGTTAAATCTGCAAAGTAGCTTTTAGAATTCATTTTGGGTGGATTTGCATACATTTTGCATTTATTTATTTCTTTTTGAGAGGGAAGATTAAGCGAAGCCGACACACAGCCGTCAAAGACAGGGATGGCATGAGTACAACTGTATCAATAGCCTTCAGTTTCAGCTGCAGCCCAAGCTGTAAAAGAACAACCACCATTGTAAAGCATCTTGGATATAATACTCCAGTTAATGTTGAATAGGAACCATACGCCTGAACACAACCCAGTAAGGAAGCAGGAATAGACTGTAGCGACTGTATAGGGGTGGCTGTAGCTCAGGGGGATGAGTGGTCGTCCCGCAACCACAAGGTAGCCGGCTCGATCCCCAGTCCCCCCATAGCTCACATGTCGAAGTGTCCCTGAGCAAGACACCCAACCCCTTAATCCCCGTTGCTGTGTCTACGGTGTATAGAGCAAAAATGTAAGTCGCTTTGGATAAAAGCGTCAGTGAAATGTAATAGAGGCTGACCTGAATCAGTCACCATAATGAAGGATCACTGCACTCACACTTATTTATCTGCTGCATTCCATCAAAGTCAGCAAAGTAGAAGCAAACTGTTTCATGGTCAGAGTTCAGTCTCGTCTTCCACACTTTTCAGTGACTGTAATATGTATTCATTTACAAAGAACGACGAGCACCCTGTGGCCACCAGACGATCCCAGCAAGTCAAACACCTTGAACACAGTTGGAGAGAAGCTGCAAGAGTTTGGCTTGACAGACGGTTCATCGAACCGCCTGCCAAGTATGTGTTCTGCTTTTTAAACTGTTTCCAATGGCGGCTCGAGTTACCCCCCGAGGAGCGTGATAATGACAAGTAGGGATGAGATCCCATTGGGCAGAAGGTCAGCGAGAGATCAGGCTTTGAGTAAGAATACGTTGCTTCAGGTTCAAATTAAAGAGACATGCAATATAAGATCGAACCTTTTAAAAACCCACTTATTTTTAGGCCCTTTCCTAGAAAAGTCATACCCACACTAAAAAGGGTGTATCTCTGCAACCACTAGGGCTATTTTAATAATGTTGGTGTTATAATAAAAGGTACACATGTGAGATGTTGTTCAGATGTGTAAATATCAGTCTATATGTTACTGGTTAAGAGTAAATGAAGATGACACACAGACAAAAATTAAAAGGTTTCAGGTCCGCCTAGAATTAACCTGAGCTGCATGTCTTTGGACTGTGGGAGGAAGCCGGAGAACCCGGAGGAGAACCCACAATGACACGGGGGGAACATGCAGAACATGCAGACTCCACACAGAAGGACCGTCCGGGATCGGACCCGGGTCCCTCTTGCTGTGAGGTGACAGTGCGAGCCACTGCACCACCATGCAGATATCAAAAACATTCTTGTTTTCAGGTTTACACCCTTAGTTAAAAAAACAACAACAACTGTGCTGTATTTCGGTGATATTCCATGAATATAATTAATATGTAATTCACGTAACCCTGAACCAGAGAGCATAAAGACCCCAGAAAGGGTCGCTGTTCAAGTCCCGTGTGAAACGAGAACCTGTAACTTCCGTACTAATTCATACTTGACACATGTTGCTGGACTTTCATAGTATATGAGAGTAACTTTTTTTTATGTAAGATATACTGAATATATGAGGACGCGTGGACTTTTAAATATTAAATTAAATTTCTGCCAATAGATCCCACTAAAAGCTACACACTGTTCACGGCTGTTAACTGTCGTTGAATCCAGTTGTTGGGGCCACATCCTTCACTTCGTTCCATTCATTTGTCTGATGCTGAATGTGTTTTAGAGCTGGTGTCAGACATGAAGAGAGAGACAGACGACGGCTCAGTGTGATGAAGGGATGTAATATAAACTCTTGTACTGCCACACGTCAAACCTCCTGCACGCACACGCGACATAAACCGCAGACGAGCCAGACGTTGTCACACGTTTTAGGGCTGACGAGCTGTTTTTATTTCCGACCGCTATGAAACGAATGGGCCTCGTTCCTCCTGCTCGTATACAAGCTGATCACACAGAAATCATAAAATCATATCTCCCGCCCGCGAGCGTTCACTCACACGACCGGCAAGAAATTCATCGCTTCTCTTGTCAGACCGGCATTCATCTCTATTTCTTTGCTTTTTCATAAAGCTGCTGCGAGGATTCAAGTAATCTATGAAATATATTTCTTTGGAAGGTAGAGGGCGGACATTTTTCTTTTTCAATTATTTTGGGGAGCGTGATGGGTGTTTTCATACCAGACCTGTCGCCGGCAGAATGACGACTCCACACAACTAAAAACTGCACGCTCGGTCACTTTTTTGAGGGAGAAAAACACTTTTTCTCCAGAAATGCTGTTGCTGTATATTGCTGTATATACGTTATGAATTTAAAACAAACCAAAAAGTTTACAAAAATATTTTGTTAGGTTTTATAAAAAAAAGAAAAAAACATAGTTTGGGTTAAAGTGACCAAATAGCCTCACATGCATGTTCCTCAGAGGATGCATCCTGCCGTTTTTAATTCAGAGTGAAACGTCTCCACACACATTAGATGCATTGTGATGAAATGTGGCTTATCGTTTCCCTCAACATTCAAACGTGTCCGATACTTTTCTGTTTGTGACCAAATAGAGAACAGAACTAGTGACACAAAGTAACAGTGTTTCATGTTTAACAGGAGAAACATTATTTATCTCAGTTAAAGTTCACAGAGAAAACATACATTTTTGTAAGAAACAAGGAATGCGATTACCGTAAACGTCGGGTTACGAGCCGCTACTACCTTCGGTCAGTGTCCCCGTTAGCTCCCCGCTGTAGCCAGCTGGGGCTCCTGCTAGCGCTCCGTTACTTCCCCGATAACTTCCGCTAGCTCTCCGCTAATTTCCGCTAGCTCCCCGAAAACCACCGAAGGTAGCGGGACCAGGCTCGATACCCGACTTGGGCAGAGTGGACGCGGGCAGTAGCAGCAGCAGCGCTAGCTAGGAGCAGCGGTAGCTAGCAGCAGCACTAGCTAGGAGCAGCGCTAGCTAGGACACTGACCGGCCGTAGGAGCGGCTTGTAACCCAACGTTTACGGTAGTGTTTTGGGTAGGTTTCTGTTCTACTGCAGTAGACTGAGAGAGAGTTCCCTCTTTGACAGGTAAAAATCACTCAAGGATGGAATCCCCCTCTTGGCAATGTCTGAACAACAATTGAAAAGCACATTTCCAGTTATAATTTAGGAAAAGACCTTAAATGTGTGCGTGTAGTGAGACGGTCCCCTGTTGGTCGTGTGGGACTGTATGTGTGTGTGTGTGTGTGTGTGTGTGTGTGTGTGTGTGTGTGTGCGTGTGTGTGTGTGTGTGTGTGTGTATGTGTGTGTGTGTGTGTGTTGCTTTTCGAGCTCGAGGAAATAAAACAAAGGGAGACTTTGACTTTCAATCATCTTTACTCTAAAGTCTCCATGAAGGAAGAGCATGACAACTTCAACGTCAGCATGACACAATGCATCATGGGAGTTTAACGGAGCGTCACTGCACCAGATGTTCGTTCGTCCACATGTCGTCCCTGTTATCCCTTCACATGTAAAACACTGCTGTATCCTTCCTGTCCTTGATTGCTCTAAACTCTGGAGATATGGTATGAGGACATTCTGGGGAAGCATCTAGCAGTAACTATGCATTGTTTGATCTCGTAAAAAAAATATATTTTTTTTTATTGATGGTCAATATCTGGATTTTGGACGAATTAGAAGAAAAGAAATGCTGAAATTGTTTTTTATTAAACGTCTTCCACATAATTATTTTAAATACACATTTGATAAATGTGTATATTTGTGTAGCTGTATAGGTAGACGCCCATATGTATCCACATGTTTTCATTAAAATAAAAAATTCTGATCAGCTTTTGTTTTTTGCAAGTTTCTCTTCATTGTGTGTGTGTGTGTGCGCATGCATGTGTGTGTGTGTGTGTGTGTTTGCGTGTGTGTGTGTTTGCGTGTGCATGTGTGTGTGTGCGTGCATGTGTATGTGCATGCATGTGTGTGTGTGCGTGTGTGTGTGCGTGTGTGTGCGTGTGCATGCGTGTGTGTGTGTGTTTGCGTGTGTGTGTGTGTGTGTGTGTGTGTTTGCGTGTGTGTGGTGTCCATGCTTGTATGTGCATGTGTGTGTGCGCGTGTGCGTGTGCGTGCATGCGTGTGTGTGTGTGTCCATGCGTGTGTGTGCGCGTGTGCGTGTGCGTGCATGCGTGTGTGTGTGTGTCCATGCGTGTGTGTGCACGTGTGTGCGTGTGCATGCGTGCATGTGTGTGTGTGTGTGCAGCGTGCATCCACTAGAAATGACGTGGTGTGTGATTTCTTGAAGGGAAACACACACCGATGGTGAGAGTGATTGATTGAATAACGTGTGACCCGGTGACAGCCGGAGGAGCGGTGACCTTGAGGGACGACGGAGCCGCGAACACGTCCTGCTTCATGTGCTCGTTCTGTCTCACACAATCGCTCGCTGAAAGAGACAAGTTGTCACACACACACACACACACACACACACACACACACACACACAGAGTGTGAGACGTCACCAGGAACAGCTCGGCCCGCGGGGGGAAAACCCTCCGCCGAGCGGCACCCGTCACATTCCGTCAAAATTATTTTAAGAGCGGGGGAAGAGTTGGGAAGAGTTGGGAATAACATTTAAAGGAGGGCAAACGTTGTGTACATGCTCGTGTGTCTTTCTGAATTTGTGTGACATTGTTGAGAGAAAAATAAAATGTGCAACAGTTCTGCCACGTCCTCTGCAATCACAATAACCTCTAGGAGAGCAGTGAACACAACAAACAAAAACAACACACGTATATATATATATATATATAAAAAATGCATATATGTATAACTGGATATGAAACTTTTTTCCAATTCAGCATTTGGAGAACTGTTGTTATTCAGAGAGGAACGATAACTCTGATGTATGGACACGAAATACATGAGAAACAACCAGTAGGTTAGCTTAGCTTAGCATAAGACTGGAGACGTGGGGAAACAGCTTGTTGGTACGATCCAAAGGTTAAAAAAAAAGTGGAACAAAAATGTCATATTTTCTCCTAAACTATATTTCCATACCAGGCAAATGCATTGTGAGTTTAGTTTTGAGGGAAAGGTATGTTGTTATGGATTACGTTTGTTTTTATGCATCCAAATAAGTCAAACAAACACAGGACTTTCAGCATGGAGACCTCTGTGAGTGTCCTCTGTGAAGTTTTGTTTCAATGTTATCGTCTTTAACTTTTATGCGACCATCATCCAAGAAGTAATATTCCTCAAAAAACACATTTGACAGTGAAGTTGACTGGGAACGTAATTGTGAGAAAAAAAGTGTAAAAACAACACATAACCATAGTAATATCACCTCACAGTTTAAATGTGACTGAATTGAACAACGACAGCAAAACAAACAGAGGAAGAAAAAAACCTCTCCCACTCAAACGTTTCAGAGCGCCACAAGACTCAACACCTTCTAAATGGGCCCTTTTGTGCACCATGGTGCACAGGTCAGGGTTTCTTTCCAAAATGCAGTTGTCATATGTCATATTTTCTCCTGCTGATTCAACCAGGTGAGTTTCATGTCCGGCCCAACTGTCAATCACACAACACCGTCTATGGAAGTGAATGCATCTCCTCACAGTTGAAATCCTTGTGTACCTTGTTAGACATCCAGCATGGAGCCTCAGGACAAAGCCTCTCCCTGAAGGTCTCCTCCAACATCTCTATTCAACCCTGTTGGCTCTGGTGGGTTATTATCAATGAAAATATCATTTAGAAACTGATGTATTTCACCTGAGAAAAGGTGTCATCATTAATTAACTTCTATGTGATGCAGTCACACAGTGTTGATACATGTCAGGGACAATTTACAATGATGAGTCATGAAGGTAACAGAGGAATGCATTGGTGTGTGTGTGTCTCTCCATCTTTAACTGTTAAAATGTGGCTGAGCCAGGAGACCTTCCTTCCTTCCTTCCTTCCTTCCTTCCTTCCTTCCTTCCTTCCTTCCTTCCTTCCTTCCTTCCTTCCTTCCTCACCCTCCGTCAGCTAACTGAAGGTTTCTAAAGGGAAAGTAATGAATAGGCAGCAGCCTCACACGTGTCCCTCTTCATTAAGTGTCAGATGAGAAAAGGGTTTCTCTGTTGGTACGCTGAGTAATTGTTTTTGAGCGCGCCGTGATTTCAATATAAAAAAAAACAACCAGTTATATTTCTTCCTCCGATGACTTGGTTCAAGTCATCTCTTTGGAGGCAGAACATTTTTATCATAAACTAGCTATCGGACATCGTATCGTCTCTCGTCACATGATCAAATGGATGCTTGATATTGGACACCATCAACATACGTATTACTCAAAAATCATCACTGCATAAGTATGTTAGAAAAATACCAAATCAAATCAAATGATTCAATTATTAGATTTTATATAGCACATCCTTTTTTTTTAGATCAAATAAACAAATTTGACTCATTTTATAAACTCGGCTATTGACTATTTAATAAAAAAAAATAAAAAAACTTGACAAAGATAGGTTTGTCTTTTCGAAGGCATACGTATACCACATTAACCTGAAGCTGTGATTAGAAACGGTTTGGAAAATACTTGGCAGGTGATTGGATGAACAATCTGTCAATCAAACTCTTGCCGAAGCGCAAAAACGTCTTTTTCCATCTGGAAATGCCTTTCGTTGATGTTCTTTGTATTTCTTTCCAAAAAACAACCCCTCCCGTTCTGATATAACTGATGCTATTGCAGCATCCACGCTAACCTCTTCAGGAGCCGCCATTGTTGTATTCAAACCGCGTGGTCTGACACTCGCCTAAGCCCCGCCCATCGCTGCCCGTAGCTCCTCCCAGGATGCTGATTAGTCGGGTCTCTGGCTTGCCGGGCAGAAACGCATTGATTGAAGTCGATGAACTCGATGGATTTTTTGTGATTTCTCTTGTGATCGAATGACATCGCAAATGGCACGATTTCTAAATGAAACACACTTGGTGAATTACCCAGCCAGCATGTCCATGTGGGGCCCATAAGGTTTACATTTGGGCTGCAGATAAGGGTCCCAAGTGGGTTTGTCCACAGTTTCCACGGTGGCCTCACCTGTGTTTGCCCATACTGGGTTTATTCACCGACTTTAAGAGGGATCTGACTAGGCTTTAAGTGGGACCCAAATTGGCTACAAATTGGCCTCACCTGTGTTTGCCCAGTATGGGCAAACACAGGTGAGGCCACCGTGGAAACTGCGGACAAACCCACTTGGGACCCCTATCGGCAGCCCAAATTGAAACCTTATGGGCCCCACATGGACATGCTGGCTGGGTACTTGCAAGGGCCCAATTCCTCGTCTATCACATGGTTGTTGGGCCCGCTCTCTGTACAGTCCCTCCCACCCAGAACAACAGCACTGCACTGCTACTATACAATATTTACGCCCCCAACTCACGTCCCTTTTACATTTTTCTAGTTCGTGTGATTTATTCTCTGTTTGGCAGAAGAAAAACAAAAGCAAAGTAAATAAAGACGAGAGAGGAGCCGCAGAGATGTCAATCTCACCGAGGCTGGATATCTTACAAGGAGGGGTGAGCTGTCCTCTAATGAAACCTCGGAAGATGGACTGCTGAGCCTGAGGCCAATAACACACCGCTGATAGAGCGAGGTGAGCCGCCATGGTGAGGAACAGCCGTGGTTGGGCCGAGTAAAGAGGACACCCAGTGGGCTCTGCATCTCCCAACTGCATGGGAGTTATAGAAGCAATACTAAGCTACCCCGTAGGTTTGTGATTAATCAGCGTGGTGGCAGAGGACTGTGCAGCACAATCACTGGGGGCAAATGATCAGCGGCTGAAAGGAATGCATCTGTATTGCTTGATGGGATAATAAGCCGAGGGGTTCCCAGGATAGCAGCGAAGGTGAGGGGAGGTGGGCGGTTTCCATCCTGGCTGGATGCCCTGTTTGCACTTATTATTATAGACACCTGATCCTTCAAAGACGGCAACGACCAGGAGCCCCATAGAGTGAGAGGGGCGAGCTAAACAATTAGTTAAACAATTACTGTGAAATAATGTCATTAACTGTTAATTGTATCTGCTGAAGCTGTATGAACATTAATGCATTACTGATTTCTGCATTCTTCTTGGCGACTGATCAAGAGGCTTAATATATCATATAAAATATATAACCAAGAACCGAACTTGAATTAGCTTAACTGACCACCAGGGGGCGACTCCACTGATTGTATAGAAGTCTATGCTTCATGTGTGAAAGCTGCATTCTCTCTCCTGACCACCAGGGGGCGACTCCTCTGCTTGTATAGAAGTCTATGCTTCATGTGTTAAAGCTGCATTCTCTCTCCTGAACACCAGGGGGTGACTCCTCTGGTTGTATAGAAGTCTATATAAATGACTCTACTTCTCTTGATGTATTCCCTCAGTAAACATTGTAAACATGAGTTTATGTCTCAATCTCTAGTTTCAAGTCTTCTTCAATACAGCATGATGTTCATTTAGTAAAGTATGGTCATTTAGAGTCAAACAGACCATAAAGCAGGGGACGCTTTGTGATTGAGAAGTCACTATCACAACATCTGTACCACTGCATCACTTTCTAATCATTGGTTGCAAAAAAAGATGGCGATGGCCAAAACAGCGAATTTCAGGCTGCGACCTGCGACGCCCTCGAGTCCGTCCGTGACGAGCATCATCTCTGTCCGGAGCAACTTTTAAAAACAACTTTCTGGGTGTTGAGAAAAGTTGGACAGGCGTGAAGTCAAGGCTTCGTGCAAGGCGAAGATGTCAGCTGTCTGGAACACATTCTGAAAGACTCTGAAATCAGTTCACACCGACTACCCGGCAAAAGAAAAGGAGAAACGGAATGAAAGGGGCCGAAGTACAGGCTTTTGTTTGGTAAGTCCACGAGCAGCTGAATACACAGAGAAGCAACAATTTGCACGTTAAGCCTCAGCAGCCAGCAGTAAAGTCCGCTGCCAGCCGACTGTAGATGTGCAATGTGCCCGCTAGCAGAGCACATTGCTGGGGGATCGAGGGGCCTGACGTCCATCCACAGTTCAGACAGAAGTTGACCCTCGAAGTGTTGCAATGGCAACGACACACATACAAATGGCCGCCGCTCTAACGATCGTGCTACTTTGATTGTAATGGTCATTGTCTCCTCCTATTCTATTTGATCGTCATAGATGAACAAAATGCTTGTAGATGAACAAAATGGCTTCAGATAAAAGTTTCATACATCTGTATATCGATGGCCGAAGAGCATCTGAAAAATGAGAGAGAAAAAAGAGAGTTGTTTTCTTGCAGAATGCTATCTGTCAAGGCTGCCCAATAAAAATACATAATATAAAAAAAATACAGAATAGAAAATACACAAAGTATATATAGGAGGTTTTGCGCTTTGGCCATCGATATGTACATATATATATATATATATATATATATATATATATATATATATATATATATATATTAATTCAGTTGTTAACTTCAGGTGTAGATGAAAACTTGTACATACATTCTCAGACCCTCCATCTGTGTACACAGAACAAAGGCAATGTTGGCTCATTTCCATTTTGACATGAGATTGTAGTTTCTATTGAGAGATGGAATATGATCCCTGAACAAGACGGGTTTAGATCACTAGCTGGAAGCATGAACGTCTTATTTTCTCAGCCCAGACATGATGCACTTGGATGAGGGTAAAATTGTCACCCAGCACCACAAAGACCTGCCATTTGAATTCCGACTAGCAGAGTCTGGCTCCATCCTGCATCGGAGCAAACGCACAATTAGTTTTGTGGGATGATGGTGCTTTTCCGTGCTACTACTCTCATGACTCTGCTGGATGATTGTGGGGGTATAACTTTGGCAGCATTGAAGCAGGAAACCACAACAGACTGTGTAACAGCCTGAAATCATTCCATCACACATCGGCAGGTGAAAGGAAGCCGTCGGCGTCGCATGCTTGACGTGTGTCTGCAGCCGACTTTACGGTCCACACCGAGACCGCCTGCCGTCCAATGGGATGCGTACAACTCACATGTCTGGACTCCTGAAGGATGCTTTGACCTTGTCTTCATCCTCCTCTGGACTCGTGCGTCAGAGTTCAATCGTGCTAATTCACTTGAGCAAACAAATCAATTGTGGTTTGAATAGATTGATTGTTCATGTTTACCTGCAGCTCTCCTGCTTTGTCTCAGCGTCGCTTCTTGACGAATAGAGGTCAGCAACAGAACCCTTCACCACCTGCAGGATATCTCACTGGAAGGACTCGGTCGATATCAATGAGTCCAACATTGGGGATTCGAATAGTAAAAACCAACAGCAAAAGTAGAACAGAATACTTTAGAACAGTTGTTGCTGTGCTCTGGAAGTTAGACTCCATTAGTTTTTATCGGTTACTGGGATCATCTGACTTTTCTTTGACTGAAATATCTCAACAACGATTGGATGGATGGTCACGACGCGAGGGTTCAGACAAGCACGTTCTTCTCTGGATGAATTGGAATGGCTTTGGTTTATGACCAAATACATGCAGAGCTAAAGTATCGCCAATGACATTCCCATCAGCCTCACCTGCATTTTGTGTTTGCTGCCAATTGGTAAATGTTAGCGTGCTTTCGTGCTCAACTGAGATGGTCAATGAGGTAAAGATCGTACAGCTAGAACATCAGCATTTAGGAATGTTCTCATCCCAATGTATTGTTCCAGATACTGAATCGTATCGGCCGATACAGAGTACCTATCCGATGTGCGTGTGTGTGTATACATAATTATCTCTCTATTATATATAAGTGTGTAAACTTCACCTTCTGTATTTTCCCAAGATTTTTGCCCAAAACGACATTTTTCAAGATCCCACTTGAACACATCGTGACACGTTCAAATGTAACGCAACTCAATGCAATCTCTGTTAGCGCTATCGTTAACCAGCTGTGTTGCTAACGCAGGTGTGTTGTTCACAATGTAGCATCATTAAGGTTCACACAGGGTTCACGAGTGTTTCACCACAGGTGTGTCGTACTAGTTCACACATGTGCAGTTAAGATCCGGCGGAGGACCTAGGAATCGGGTAGCGAGTGACGGGTGTTGTTGATCTTGTGTAGCGTAAGTTTACCGATACTGACATCGGCTCACGGACAACCCTACTGACATTATAGTTGCGAGCATGTTAGCATTTTACGTTAGCATTAAACTCCACAGAGCCCCACGGAGCTGTTAACCCCGGCTCGGTTCCTGAGCCTGGAGGCTCTCAGATGCCCTCTGGGACCACCATGTCTCTCTGGTTTCACATAGCTAGTTGGTGCCAAAGACGGTCCGTTGGGGGAAGCACAATGAGACAACAATGAGACGTTGGAACGAGAGAAGAGTTCGGAAAAAAACAAACCACAATGAGAGTTGGAGATGGAGACATCAAAGTGATTCCCAACACAGGAATAGACCGAGAGAGAGGGAGCAGTTAGAGATGAATGGAGCGCTGCTGGCTGATCAATCCTCTGGGCTTAATTAAGGTCTTCCTTCCCTCACATCCTTCTATCCATCAGGAGGATCGTACTCAGCCTGGAGGATCAGAACCATCCCTCCTCACCTCATTCACAATTAAACTTGTCTTGCTTGACGCACCACACGGATGATGGCAATGCTACATATTGTTGTTTTATACTGCAGTGATTTGCAATTAGGGAACGCAAGTTAGGATGAGAAAGGTTGCCTTTCACGAATTTATTGAATTAAATATGAATGATGACCAAACTGTCTCTAAATTATGAAGCAAAGTCAGTGATTTGGCGGCAAATTAATGGGTATTAATGGTTCAATTCAGCTGCCGTTTATTTAATCATGAATAATGACGTGTAAGCCGGGATACCTGCTTTTTACGGTATTTTTCCTTCCTCTTCATCGACCCTTGAATTGTATTAAATGTATTTAATGTGACTGTCGCCCTGATTCTTCACTTTCTTACCCCCGAGGCGAGGCTGCGAGCGAGAATCAACATGGCGGCGTTGAAGCGGCACACAGAGCTTCAGACTCAAACCACACTTCATCTCAATAGAGTCTGTTTACCCCAAACTTCATCTTCATTCATTCTCGCGGCTTGCATTCACGGGTAAGACGTATGGGTGTGACGCCCGGGTCGCTTTCATTCTTTAATTACACTTTTCATCTGGTGCAGCTTGTTTATGGGCGATAGTAATCTCTGCACTTTGTAGTGAAGCAGTGGAATGACTGCTACACAGCTGTGGCTATATTATTATTATTATTATTATTATTATTAAGTGGCTGTGTCACTAATTCATCAATAAGTGAAATTGGCACAGCGCTTTTATGACAAGATTACATCTCTCGCACCTTTAACTTTCTGCTCTGCCTCATCATTTCATCCTCATCTTTCTCTAGAAAACCCTGTATTCACCGTGTGTGTAGTCTGCCGTGGTCGCACACATTCTTCCTCTGTAAAACACAGATGTGTGTGTGTGGATTGGCGGATGCATAGTTTATACATCTGGCTGCAGGTGTGTGTGGAGCACATCACTCTCAAGACAAACGAGGCTGCAGTCATGCTAGCGGCTCTTCGGCTGTACATACATGCTGATGTTTAACAGGAATAATGTTTAGCAGTGTTTCAAAGCTGCATTCTCTCTCCTGACCACCAGGGGTGACTCCTCTGGTTGTATAGAAGTCTATGCTTCATGTGTTAAAGCTGCATTCTCTCTCCTGACCACCAGGGGGTGACTCATCTGGTTGTATAGAAGTCTATGCTTCATGTGTTAAAGCTGCATTCTCTCTCCTGACCACCAGGGGCGACTCCTCTGGTTGTATAGAAGTCTATGCTTCATGTGTTAAAGCTGCTTTCTCTCTCTTGACCACCAGGGGGTGACTCCTCTGGTTGTATAGAAGTATATCCTTCATGTGTTAAAGCTGCATTCTCTCTCCTAACCACCAGGGGGCGACTCCTCTGGTTGTATAGAAGTATATGCTTCATGTGTTAAAGCTGCATTCTCTCTCCTGACCACCAGGGGGTGACTCCTCTGGTTGTATAGAAGTCTATATAAATGACTCTACTTCTCTCTTGATGTATTCCCTCAGTAAACATTGTAAACATGAGTTTATGTCTCAATCTCTAGTTTCAAGTCTTCTTCAATACAGCATGATGTTCATTTAGTAAATTATGGTCATTTAGAGTCAAACAGACCATAAAGCAGGGGATGATTTCAAATAAACGTTGATGCGTTTGCCCATCCTCTCAGAATAATGTAGCACTAACGATGCAGGACGACATCATTGAAGCTTTCCCGCTTCCTGTCAGTTCACACGGCTTCCCGCTTACAGCTCCAGGATGTTTCTTTCACTGCGTCTGGATGGAAATCACAGGTGTGAAAAAGGAGCTTGCATGACTTGTGTCCTTTGGCTGTGGTCCTCTCAGGGTTCATGCATCTGAGGTTCACCCACTTTAAAGCGTTAAGGATGTGTATCCTCTTTGCTCTTCGCCTCGCTGGCTGTACGGTACAGGACATGCTGCTTACCTTCAGACACAACACCTTCGCTCACATGCTCAGCGTCACGCGACAAACCTGAGAAGACACGTTGAGGAAGCCCAGGGGACCGCGGCAGAGAGCCATGTGCACGCGTCCCACTTGTAACAGGCCATTAACATAAGCCTCAGAAAAGAGCTAAAAGTTCCTGTGTTTTCTCTCTCTCTCTCTCTCTCTCTCTCTCTCTCTCTCTCTCTCTCTCTCTGAGGGAAACGCTGCTGCTGAAGTCAGGAAGAGAAACACTCGGTGGCAGAGACTCGCCCCGAAGACATGCAAATATAAACAATAACTATCTTATGAGTGCATCTGTGAGAATGTGTGTGTGTGTGTGTGTGTGTGTGTGTGTGTGTGTGTGTGTGTGTGTGTGTGTGTGTGTGTGTGTGTGTGTGTGTGTTAAGCTGTTTGTCATGAAGCAGAGTGCGGGAGAAGAGGAGAATGTGGCGGGACGAGGCGGCGTAAAGAAGATGAGGGAGAGAGCCTTGGGGGTGGGGGGGTTGAATTTGATTATAAAGAAGATATGGAAATGGGCGGGGACCACTGGGAAACGAAGAAGAGGAGGAGGAGGAGGAGGAGGAGGAGATGTGTTAGGAAGAGCTGGAGGACGATGGGACGAAAGAAATATAAAACTCCTCTTGCTCTGCTGAACGAAGGACATGAAAGCAGAGAGTGAAGGAAAGAAGGAAAGAGGTGGGAGATCAAGGGAGGAGCTAGTGAAGACAGGCTCCGCCTCCACAGACTTTATTGTTTAGCATCTGTTTGTTGTTGTTTCACGTGACCTTGTGGTAATTTCCTCTCTCTTTGTAGTCGAGTCGTATCACTTTGTAATTGTTTTGGTCGTTCTTGTCTTCGCTGGTTTTGACCCTTTTTTAAGTTGATTTCTGGCTCTTTGTAGTTATTAAAAAATCTCTCTGTAGTCATTTTCTGTCTCTCTGTAGTCTTGTTGTTTCTGTTCATGCTTGTTTTGCTCTTTTCGTTGTGACTGTGAGTCTCTCTGTGTCTCTTTGCAGCGGTTTTGCATCTCTTTGTAGTTCTTTGGGTCGTTTCATGTTTCTCTGTGGTCTCGGCCAGGGGCCCCTGGGCCCCGGGGCCCATTCCGTAATCCACCTGTGACACTTCCACACTTTGAAATCCGATGTATTGAATTAAACGAATCATACAACTTCATGTTATGTGCAAACACACGTGCACATCCCGGATACCGACACATTCATTCGTCACTGAGACAAACAGCTGATAGAAATCTTTAAGATAAATGAATATCACAGTGCAGGAAGAGACAACAAGCCAACTGGGCTTGTTTGAAGCCTCCACCTATATAATATTTAACATTTTACAAAATGGAATATGCATAAGATAGACAACAAAAGAAAAAGAAAGAAAAATAATGTAATTATGTCGAGTGTGTGTGAGCATGTGTGTGTGTGTGTGTGTGCGTGTGTGTGCATGTGTGTGTGTGTGTGTGTGTGTGTGAGTGAAAGTCAGCACAGCTTGTGTGTGTTCAGGATTGTTGGATTATTCCTCTGTGGCATTTCCTAAGCAATGGTAATATAAATGTAGATATAACGGCTAAAACAAGAATTTAGCCGTTATTAGTGTTTTTTATGAACACTAATACATAAAAAACGTACAAAACAGCAATTAGACATTATTTTAGGCAATCTTTTGAAACATTTTATAGAGGGACATTTCTTTGTTAGCTGGGAAAAGTCATTCCATAATTTGGTTCCCCTAAATCTAACGGGATCGTGGAGAAGTGAGGTAATCAGCTGCTAGCATGGAGACAAATAACGTTCAAAGTCAGTGAAGTAAACGCAGAGATATCCTGATTTTGGGTCATGTTCCAAAAAGGCTGGGTCCTACACTTCCCACAATGCAACGTGATAGCATCCCTCTATAAGAGAGGCTGTTTACTGCATGGTGAATGCTGCTGTATTTCAAGCCCCACGCGCCCGTCTGAAGCGGTTTTTATCTGCAGGCCCGCCGTCCAGTAACTGATGACCTCACTGCAGGCGCTACTTCAGAGATGTGACGCTCCCTCTGGAGCCTCAGAGGACGTCAGACAAGTGTGTTCACAGACGCAGTGCTTCCACTTCAGAAAGCAAACTGCTCTTGCTGTGTGAAAAACAGAAATCGGTGGAGTTTCCCCCCGTTTCGGGCAGTTGGCTGAGGCAGAGAAGAGAGTGCTGAGGGCCAATCACACAACTCTGCTGCTGTCGGCGCGCACACAGGACGCCGTGGCACGCTCGCTAATAAGGAGCTAACGAAGAAGCAGCTGGAGGTGAGCGGGAGCAGCGCAGCCAGAAGGCCCAGAGGCGGAGTAATGCTGCGTTCACACCAAACGCGACACGATGTATTCGCGCTACCAGATTCCATGCAAAGTCAATGCACAGACGCGACAGGTTTGCGAAGGTGCGAAATTTCCGCCGGGCGGCGCGACTGACGCGTTTGAGGCGGGGCGAACAGAGCGAAGGACGCGGGGCGAATTCGCACGAGTGGAAATATCCCAACTCTGGCGACAAAATCGCGTGAGTCATAGTTGTGTCAGCCAATCAGCGTTGAGAATCAGCGTTGAGAATCAGCGTTGAGAAGCTCCGCCCGTCACCGCCGTCCTGCCGTTGCTGAATCAAACTGCTGCTGGTCCTGAAGTAGCGCTGGTAGCGGCTTCATTCAGACGCTGTTGTGGGACTACGGATAATATTATGAACTCAGACACCACGTATGTGGAGTTTACACAACAAGTATAAAGCAGAACTAGTGGTTATTTCCATGGTGGATGAAGGAAACGGTATCCGTTTTACGGAGAGAAGCCAGACGCAGTTCCTGGAGGAGTTGGTGAAATTCACCGAGCTGTGTGCGGCTACGGATGATGTTATGAACCCAAACACGAGGGCGTTTCATGTTCCGACATGTTTGGGACTTCCACAAGTATAAAGCAGAACTAGTGGTTATTTATTCCATGGTCGATAACGGAAATGAAAGCTCCTTTCACGGAGAGAAGCGACGGCGATAAGCCACGCCCCCTTTGTCGCGGCACGATTTCGCGTTTGGTGTGAACACCCTCTTTTCACTCGCGCGAGTAAAAAATCGTGTCACGTTTGGTGTGAACGCTGCGTTCAAACCAAAAACACCTCACCACTTTTACGTGTGAGTTTACTCGCTCGACTTTATGTGGTTAATTTGCTTTTTCATCTCACCTGCTGCGGCGTGTTGAGTCAACTGCAGCGGCGTCCAAATGTCAATGCAGCCAGTAACATGTATTGATGGGGAAAAAAGTCGTGAGTATTTTCTCAAGAACGTTGGTGCTAAAGCACCACATGTTGTGTTTGTGTGTGCTAGTAACACTTTTGAGATACCATGTAAGGTTGCAGCCGCCCATCAGGACTGAACATCATTCACACACAGTGGGTTAAGTGTTGCCCAAAGACAGCCAACACAAGTACAGGACCTCTGGTGTCAGGAGGGACAGAGACTCTGACGGCCGCCGGGCTCTCAGGGCCGCTTGATAGGAACACATGAAACCTCGGCCGACATCAAAGACGTCTCGCTGGGCTGATTGGCGTCATTATGGTAATGCCGTGCATCGGCTACAGCGGGGAGGCGGTCTCCGGGCGGAAAATCTGCTCCCACAGTGATTATTGAGTTAAGATAATGACGGGCCATGAGAGCGACATCAAAGCCCGAACACGGAGCCGATAGAGAGGGTTCACTTAGGAAGGAACACACGCTTCTTTTAGATTTTTTTGGCAATTTAAAAAGTTTACAATAAAATTACGTTTCTCAGTTGAAGTGGTCGCAGGTTATCGACCACGGTGGAATTCGCCTTCAGTGGCCGCAGGTTACACAGTCAACCAAACATCTTCCTCAGACGGTTCCTCTGGTTGTATAGAAGTACACGTGTTGACGCTGCATTCTCTCTCCTGACCACCAGGGGGTGACTCCTCTGCTTGTATAGAAGTCTATGCTTTATGTGTTAAAGCTGCATTCTCTCTACTGACCACAAAGGGGTGACTCATCTGGTTGTATAGAAGTCTATAGAAAATGACTCTACTTCTCTCTTGATTTATTCCCTCAATAAACAGGGAACATGAGTTTTCTTTTATGTTTCCCCTCCTGCATTTCCCAACAGTAAAGCCCTCGTACCACCAACACATACCCGGAGTTGTCCGATGAAAAGACCCCTCCCTCCTGAACAGCTCCCTGGTCTCTGATGCAGTGCCTTGCTCAGAGGGCATCCTCTCAGGCAGTCTTCAGTGAAGAGACAATAAATCAAGTTCTTCTCCTCCGTCAGTTTGACGCCACGCTACTTATCTCCACAGAGCAGCGCCTCCTCCTCGCCGCCAGGGCCTCATGCAACTTTTAAATGTCTATTGAAGTGTAATGCATTCAAATTGCATCACAAGAAATAGCATCTTGTCACTTAGAAGTACCGCGCGTACAGACAGCGGGTTTGATTGAAGTCGTCACCCAACAGGACGGACCGTCGGAGGCTCCCTGGCAGCCAGCCGGGTTGGAGTTATTTGCTTTGGGACCTCGGCGCCAGCAAAAAGGACAAAATGAAGAATGATTTTTTAAACACTGCCAGTTTCTTTCTTTTGAAGGAGCTTTTACTTTTTCTGTGTGATTATTCACACATTTCTATAACTGTACTTTCACACCAAATGGGAATATTACACAGCGAAAAAGCACTGTTATAATACAATACATATAATACAATAATAAACTGCTAATAAAGGGATTAACCAATCTCCTTCTTTGGAACAAACTTATTCAAAATGTACAGCAGAGTTTTCAACAACACGGATGCTCAGCAGTCCTTGACAAAGGAGGCGCAGACCAGATGCAGTCTTTCTGTTCTTACCTTTCACAATAAAAGCCAGAGACACATATACACTCAATAAACTCAATAAAATGGCTGACAGTAGCTTAGCTTAGCTTAGCTCCGGGTCAGTAGGATCCTGGTGGTCGGTCGTCTACCGTTGGGACCTTTCATTGGAAAAAGTGTTGCAACTCTCACAAATTCACATTGCTCCTGTTATGAATAAATCTGATGCAAAATATTCGCAGAATCAAGTTTTTTTTTTACATTTCCGTGCTGGTTATCAACGAGCCCAGTTATTAACTCTGAGTTTTCCCGTCCAGTTATGAGCATATTCACAAAAGAGTCTTAGTTTTGAATTGCAGAGTTTATGACATCACATGAAACGATGATATTCAGCAATAAGAAATGTGTAAAAACTCATAACTAGAACGAAGGAACTGTACAACAAACAATACCCACTCATTAAAAGTAAGGTTAAGGCTTTAAATAAGTTTGGGAATTGTCTTTTTTTCTTTTTATACATTAATTTGTGTCTGATTATGAACTGCTGTAAATATGCGATGCACCTACAAAGGTAAAAGTAACGTCTGCTGTCAGAGAAGACAAGTAGCTCATGCCTAATGAGGTCTCTGATGGGAATGTGTTTTTATTTCACTGGGAGCGAAATAACACGGCGTGCAGTTTGTATGTACAGTCGTCATCTCAGACGTCTGATCCGGTTCCTGAGCCGCTGTGATGGAATGAAAGCGCGTCAACGCATCAACGCCGTCAAGACCTCTCATCCCCGACTCGTCACTATTAGAATCTCTGCTTGAAAAAAGTTATGAAAAGCCTGAACGCCAGAGTGATTCTGCAGAGAGGAGAGGCTCTGCTGCTCAGAGGAGGTTTCATGCACGCATCCCTACCTCCAGATGATGTAAATACTAGAAAGGCTCTCTGTTGGTCTGTGTGTGAGAAAGCTGCTGGAGAAACATCAGCAAGGCGGACCGGACCCCGTGTCTGAGGACCGGTCCCCATGTGGATATGAAAACCAGTACGCTTCTTAGTTTCAGGGGATTAGACTCAGTTATGAACATCTCTCCTCAAGCACACGTCACACATGGATCCAGGTGGTTGTCCATTCATACATTATGAGTAGTTCATGGTTTCATATTGCTTTATGTACGTAGTGGGAGATGTATATTCACAAGTACATTATTATTTAAAATTCTGTGATGATAAAATTGACAGAATTCCTCGGGGTTGTGATTGATCATAAAGTAGCATGGAGACAACATATGTAATATATAAATGGTAAAATGTCAATAGCAATACTGTATATATGTAGAGATGTACTAACTTAGAAGGCCTTGTATTTAATGTATTGCTCACTTATACTTCCATATTTATCTTATTGTGTGGAGGTGTGGGGGTCAACCTATAAAACATTTATAAATTCAACTTCTTGTTACAAAAACGGGCGATACGCATCATGAATAATGCTGTTACTATGGTTACTATGAGCACACAAATCCATTGTTTGTCAGATGGATCTCATGTTATGAAATTTAATGATTTGGTTTATTATAAAATAATGCAGACGTACAGAGCTAAAGCAAAGTCACTGCCAGACTGTGTACAAAGGTTGTTTTCAACACATGAGTGTAAATATGATTTGAGATGTTTGTAAGTTTACTGTACAAAAAGATAAAAAAAAGGATTAAAAGAAGATGCATTTCTATTGTAGGACTTCAGTTATGGAACAACGCTAACAATGCTAACATGGATTTAAGAACAGTCAACTCATTTATGGTTTTCAAAAGGATTGTTTCCAAAACTATTGTTGAGGGTTACAAGTGTGAATGAAATGTATGTATATATATGTTTTCTTTTCTTTATATCTAAATCATTATCTGATTTAATTGATAATAATTTAGGATAGGAATATATAAGCATTATGCTTCTACCTATACCTCTTCAGTCTTTCTGTTTTTGTATATTGCATTGTGGTTTTACTCATCGTATTGTAATGATTGACTGAATAAAACACAATGTTTTTGGGTTTTTTCATGTCAAAATTAAGAGAAATATGTGACCGCTCATTAAAAGCTCTGAGTGGGAACAGTCTTCCCACTCAGAGCCGCCCAGTACTGGAACAGACTTCTTATTGAGTTAAGAGGAAGCACTAAATATACTACTCCTAATAATAATACTAAATAAGTAACCTTTAAACAATAACTAAAGAGAAACTGTAGTCGGATCCCACGTTTGGGTTTATTTCTCTCGCTCACCAAGACGAGGAATATTTATGCTTTTAAAAACCCAAACGCTGCACGACCTTGTTTCTCTTTAGTTATTGTTTAAAGGTTACTTATTTAGACTGAGCGATTGTTTTATAAAACTGTAAATCATAGCTTGTTTTATGAAAAAAAAGCCCCAAAACTGCTGTATTTGGATGCATTGAACACCATAAGTAATATACAAGTGAAATATATGGTTTGGTACATGAACAAATTCAAATGTCACAAATGTGCCCCAATGCACATTTTGGAGACCTCGCCTGAATGTTCTCTGTTCTAAACCCTCTCTAACTTTGTTCTGCTTCACTTTATCAAAGTCAACCTTTGCAGAGAGAATGTTCACATATTGTGCTATGATTTGGGTTAGTGAATGTTCACATATTGTGCTATGATTTGGGTTAGAGAATGTTCACATAGTGTGTTATGATTTGGGTTAGAGAATGTTCACATATTGTGCTATGATTTGGGTTAGAGAATGTTCACATATTGTGTTATGATTTGGGTTAGTGAATGTTCACATATTGTGTTATGATTTGGGTTAGAGAATGTTCACATATTGTCCTATGATTTGGGTTAGAGAATGTTCACATATTGTTCTATGATTTGGGTTAGAGAATGTTCACATATTGTGCTATGATTTGGGTTAGAGAATGTTCACATATTGTGCTATGATTTGGGTTAGAGAATGTTCACATATTGAACTATGATTTGGGTTAGAGAATGTTCACATATTGTGCTATGATTTGGGTTAGAGAATGTTCACATATTGTCCTATGATTTGGGTTAGAGAATGTTCACATATTGTGTTATGATTTGGGTTAGAGAATGTTCACATATTGTGCTATGATTTGGGTTAGAGAATGTTCACATATTGTGCTATGATTTGGGTTAGAGAATGTTCACATATTGTGTTATGATTTGGGTTAGAGAATGTTCACATATTGAGCTATGATTTGGGTTAGAGAATGTTCACATATTGAGCTATGATTTGGGTTAGAGTTGGACCTTACAGCTGCATCATTTCAAAGAAATAATCATCCTGAAAGTGATTATTTTATAGGCGGACCTGAAACCTTTTAATTTTTTTCTGTGTGTCATCTTCATTTACTCTTAACCAGTAACATATAGACTGATATTTACACATCTGAACAACATCTCACATGTGTACCTTTTTATTATAACACAAACTTTATTCAAATAGCCCTAGTGGTTGCAGAGATACACCCTTTTTAGTTTGGGGATGGCATTTTTGAGGAAAGGGCCTAACAATAGGATGTTTTAACCTTTCTAATATACATATCTATATTTGTTAACAGCCCCATTACAGGTGTCTGCACAATACAATGTATGTGTGCATTTGAGGATGAACGCAACAGCACGTCAGATCTGCTCGTGAGAAATTAATTGTGTGTGTGTGTGTGTGTGTGTGTGTGTGTGTGTGTGTGTGTGTGTGTGTGTGTGTGTGTGTGTGTGTGTGTGTGTGTGTGTGTGTGTGTGTGTGTGTGTGTTTGTGATTGATCCTCTCCTGCAGGGTGAACAAACAGACAAACAGAGAGAAACAAACGTTCTCTCGCTCCAGGCTCCGTTTGACTGTAATGCACGAGTCAATATTCACATCGACATTAGTTCCGTGTCGCCTCTTCCGCTTCCTCGTTCCGGCTGCACTTTAAACAGAGACGGAGGAATCTGCTCCGTGTGATCGGAGAGGAGCAAGAACGGGCCTCAGCGGCAGAGTGCAGGAGCCTGAACGCACCACCGTGCAACGGGAGGGAGCGGCAGACAGAAAGCACGACATAATAAGAAACACAAACGATGATCAGACGCTTTCAGGCAGGGACAAACAGTCTGAGGCTCAAAGGACAAACAGTCTGAGGCTCAAAGGACAAACAGTCTGAGGCTCAAAGGACAAACAGTCTGAGGCTCAAAGCCCAAGAAGACGCACCCGAGCATCCGGAAGAAGAAGAAACACGGGCACATTTAACATCTTACATGTAACTGCACTCCTGCTCTCATGTTAACAGCAGCAGAAGAAGAAAGAAGGACTCGGGTCCTTTACTTAACACTTAGCAGCATCTCAAATGACAAAGAGAAGACGATGTGATGATGAGTCGCGTGCGAAGGTAAACGGGTGTTTATCTCCGCTGTCCTGGTTCCCACGCCGTGGCGTTCAGGGCTCAGCTCAAACTCTGAAACTGTGGAAATAAACCCAAGCAAAACTTATGTTTTTCAGATGGATTATTCTTGTCACTTTTCCTTTTTTTTAATACACACTCACTGACTCACACATTTCCCATTATTATTATTGCCTTCCGAGTTGGTGGTTAGTGGTTGTTGCTGGGCTTCAGCAGTCAGTCGTTCCTCCATGTTGTTTATCTGGATCACTGTGAGCTCACGGCCAGTCTCCTGAGAGTCCATATTAAAAACACAATAAAAACATCCATAGGGCACGAATAAGTGGACACAAACTCAACTATGCAATCAAATACAAACAGTATACACACACACACACACACACACACACACACACACACACACACACACACACACACACACACACGAGTTGCATCTACAAAAACACATCTGTATATGAATGTAAGAACTAACAGTTTACTTCCCATCAGTCATATTTTAATTGTCCGGTAGATGAAGGTCCATCTGCCCATTCAAGTGTTAATTAATGGATAATGATGGAAATCCAGTGGTGGAAAGAAACAAAGTGCATTCACTAAAGTATTGTTATTAAAGTACAATTCATAAAGCGACTTAGACTTTCACTTTTTGGTGTGTTTTCTGTGGTAAAAAGCAGTCGTGAAGCCGGATCTGGGTCTGTCCAGGTGGATCAGGGTCTGTCCAGGTGGATCTGGGTCTGTCCAGGTGGATGAGGGTCTGTCCAGGTGGATCTGGGTCTGTCAATGTGGATCAGGGTCTGTCCAGGTGGGTCTGGGTCTGTCCAGGTGGGTCAGGGTCTGTCCAGGTGGATGAGGGTCTGCCCAGGTGGATGAGGGTCTGTCAATGTGGATGAGGGTCTGTCCAGGTGGATCTGGGTCTGTCAATGTGGATCAGGGTCTGTCCAGGTGGATCTGGGTCTGTCCAGGTGGGTCTGGGTCTGTCCAGGTGGGTCAGGGTCTGTCCAGGTGGATGAGGGTCTGTCCAGGTGGATGAGGGTCTGTCCAGGTGGATCTGGGTCTGTCCAGGTGGATGAGGGTCTGTCCAGGTGGATCTGGGTCTGTCCAGGTGGATCTGGGTCTGTCCAGGTGGGTCAGGGTCTGTCGAGGTGGATGAGGGTCTGTCCAGGTGGATCTGGGTCTGTCCAGGTGAGTACTGTTATGAGTACTGTTACTTTAAGTTTATGTTGATGCTGTTATTGTTGTACCTTGAGTATTTATTTGTCTCTCACTAGTAGCAGTTTATCCAAAATGCTGGTTGGCTTTTTCACGTTTTCTTTTCATGTTTCCAAATGAATATTGTGGCATTATGTAATATAATTTCTATCACTCCTTTTTGATAACCAGCATTGTCGTGGGCTGCATGTTCAATTCAATTCAATTCAATTCAGTTTATTTTATATAGCCCAACATCACAAATACAAGTTTGCCTCGGAGGGCTGTACAATCTGTACACATAACATCCCTGTCCCGGGACCTCACATCGGATCAGGAAAAACTCCCCTAAAGAGATAGTAAAAACCCTTTCACAGGGAAAAAAGGGAAGAAACCTGAGGGAGAGCAACAGAGGAGGATCCCTCTCCCCGGATGGACAGAAGCAATAGAAGTCATGTGGCCAGAATGAATAGCGTAGTTACAGCACATTCAATGAATATGACAGAAATTATTCATATAATGAGTATTAGGCATGGTCCATGATCCTGATAATCCATGAAGCAGAAGGCGGTAGAGAGGAGGGGGGCATCAGAAGGGCCATGGCAGCAGGTAGGACCGGTTCCAGGCCGGTTCCATCAGCAGGGCCATGGCAGCAGGCAGGACCGGTTCCAGGCCGGTTCCATCAGCAGGGCCATGGTAGCAGGCAGGACCAGTTCCAGGCAGCCATGGATCCATGGAAGGGGGGGGGGGGGGGGCGGCAGGACCCGGGGCAGGACCCGGGGCAGGACCGGTTCCAGGCAGCCATGAATCCATGGAAAAAGAAAGTAGAGTTAGTAATGTGCATTGAAGAGACAATAGTTTATCCAGATGGAGAGAAAGAAGAGGAGAGGAGGAGTGAAAGAGGAAGAGAAGAGGAGTGAAAGAGGAAGAGAAGAGGAGCTCAGTGTATCCTAAGATGTCCCCCAGCAGTCTAGGCCTATAGCAGCATATCTAGGGGCTGGACCAGGGCAAACCTGAGCCAGCCCTAACTATAAGCCTGAAACAGCCCTAAGTATAAGCGCTAACAAAGAGGAAAGTCTTAAGTCTACTCTTAGGAAAGTCTTAAGTCTACTCTATGTTGTATTGTTATACATGCATCCCATATGTAGGTAACAATAAACCAGACCAGAATGATGATGTTAGATGTAATTGGAAAGTCACAGTTTGACTCTTTATAAAATAAATAAGCTAGAGAAGTGCTGACTCGTGCTAATCTAAAGAAATACTGCAGCTAGAACAACCATCGTGTTTCTGTCGTGGCAGAATCAGGACAAAGCGGCTTCACCGGCGTCTCCTTTGTCCCCGTCTCTCGGCCGCAGGTCAACAGGTAATCATTGCTTTCTGACAGGCGGCATCTTGAGCTTTCATCCTCTCGGGAGGCTGCAGCCGACACAACAAAAGGACAAAGGAAGAGGAGCGGCTTTGTTGAGCTTCTTTCCCTCTCCGGCGTCTGAACACTCAGCTGGTGGAGGACCTCAGCTCGGCCACGGGAAGCGGCTCCTTCTGGTGTTTCTTTTGGTGGATGGAGATACGGTTGAGTGTGCGCTCGGGTCGGGTCAAGAGATGAGCGTCTCCTCTTGACGAGGTGTGTGTTCACAGCATCCAGAGGCTCCTGTAAATACACACCGGGATCATCCTTAATGCAGCGTTTAGTCACTTCCACTAGATCCCTTCAGTCTATGAAAGACATACGAGTGAGGGGAAGTGGTGTTTCTATATTTGTCTACGTCTCCACAAGTGTTTGTGCGTGATCACTAAAGGTCCCACCAATGAGAGAGTTGTTGACTCTTTTTCTTGATTTGTGTCTCTTTGTGGTCGTGTTATGTCTCTTTGTGGGTTAGGGTCTTTGTTTTGTGTCTCTTTGAGCTCGTCTCATTTCTCTTTGAGGTCATTTTGTGTCTCTTTGTTGCTTGTTTTGCTCCTTTTTGGAATTTTCTTGGTCTCTTTGAAGTCATATTATGTTTTTTTTAAATCGTTTTGTGTCACTTTGTAATCGTGTTGTGTCTCTTTGTGGCAGTTTTGCTTGTCTTTGAAGTTGTGTTGGTCTCTTTGTGTCCATTTTGTGTGTCTTTCCTGCAGTTTTGCATGTCTTTTGAGTTGTGTTGATCTCTTTGAGGTCATTTTGTGTGTCTTTGTTGCAGTTTTGCTTCTCTTTGGAGTTGTGTTGGTCTCTTTGTGTCCATTTTGTGTGTCTTTGCTGCAGTTTTGCTTGTCTTTGGAGTTGTGTTGGTCTCTTTGTGGTCATTTTGTGTCCATTTTGTGTGTCATTGAAGTATTTTGGAGTTTCTTTGCTGCTGTTTTGTATCTATTTGGCGTTGTGTTGTTTCTTTTTTTCCGTCTCATTGTAGTCCTTTTGTTTCTTTGTGGCCGTTGTGATTTTAAAGTGACTGACGTCTAAACCGATGTATTAGAGAGTTGTGTTGTCATACTCAGTGGATCCGTAATGATTCCCAGCGTGAGGCGTTCAGGACTCAGACGTCAACTCACGTGGACATGAGCAGAATATCTTTTCTTTGTACCCATTCTTTCTTCGACACCCACAAAGACCCATTCTTTGTTGTCTTCTTTTTTTCTGGAGCCTAGAATGAATAACAGCTGGTGTGATATAGTCTGCATCGCTAACGACCTGAAGAATACATTTTAGGATTCAGCTCTGAATCTGCCATTACAAGCAAATGACTGCTTTCGCTCAACGGGGACTTATCCACCTTTACTCAGGCAGCTTTGGTCTCTCCAGTGTTGGGATGCGGCCCGGGGGATTCTCCTTCCATCTGACCTCCAAAGCGCAGCCAGTTTGATTAGTCATGCCTGTCTGCTCGGGCCGTGAGTCATTAAGACGTAAATAACTTCTCCGCTCAACTTGACTCACGAACCCAAATCAAATCAAAAAGTTATATTTCACTCTGCACTGAAATGTAAATCACGACTCGGTCAGTGAACTCTGGAGGAGTGATGTCGGACAAACAAGTCTTCTCTCTCACAAATGTAGAGCGATGGATTTAATGAATACGGGTCAGAAGAGAGAGCAGAACTTAACGTGCTAAATGATGATTCACAGAGTGTGTTTCTGTTTCATGAAACTGTTGTAACGCTGTTCACTCTTAGGGGTCTAAGGTCATTTTATCGATTTTATAACATTTCTTAAATTCAGTCACTTTTTGTTATACATCAACATGTGCAGAACAATCTCAGCTCTCTATCTAATGAGGCTCCATCGTCCTAATGTGGATCAGGTCTGAACTCTCTTTTTACCTCCGTAAAGGAGTTCATGGTTCCTGCTTGAACGTTTTTTAATTTGTGAAGCGCTTCAGAATCTAACGGTCGATAAGCGTCGCAATATTTAGTACTCATGGAAACGGCCTTGGTGGAGTTCTGCCCCTCCAAGTGCTTCTAGTCCTGTTGAGCCTTAGGGTCCCTAGGGGACCCTTTATATCAGGGCACACGATACAAATCAAGAAAGAAACATGGTATAAATCCCCCCAAAAAACATGTTAGGTATCAAATTAAACATAAAAATCAGGCCTCCTCTCTCCTGCCTCCTGCCTCCTGCACCCTACCTCCTACCTCCTGCCTCCTACCTCCCGCCATGGCGGCCCTGCTGATGCCCCTCCTCTCTACCTCCATCATGGACCATGCCTACTACTCATTATATGAATAATTTCTGTCATATTCATGTAATGTGCTGTAGCTCTGTTACGTTATTCATTCTGGTCACATGACATCTATTCTTCTGTCCATCAGGAGAGGGATCCTCCTCTGTTGCTCTCCTGAAGGGTTCTTCCTTTTTTCCCTGTGAAAGGGTTTTTACTATCTTCATTAGGGGAGTTTTTCCTGATCTGATGTGAGGTCCCGGGACAGGGATGTTATGTGTACAGATTGTAAAGCCCTCTGAGGATAATTTGTAATTTGTGATTTTGGGAGATAGTAAATAAACTGAGTTGAATTGATGGGTGGCAGTGGAGGACCAGCTGTTCACCCTCCGGTCTGCGTGGAGACTCATCGATGTCCCGGATGAGGCTAATGGCCGCCGTGTCGTCTGCAACAGAAGGTTCTGCTTTAGCTGCAGCTGTTGGGGTTGAGGGACACGAGCAGCGCGGCCGGTGATGATTGTTGTGCTGCTGGATTTGACTTTCCCAGCCTGGTGTCACTCCCAGGGTGTCAAATATGTATGCCGGCTGGCATCCTGCAAAATGCCACCAGGTGTGGTAGTAATATTGGGACATACTAAATCTTTTTTTGCTGGCATAGTAATAAATACCATGGTGGTATGGGTATTGGAACAAAAAGTCCAGGTACTACTCTGTCCAACAATTTATGTAATTATTAGACGCTCAGAGAAAATGCTCCAGGAGTTTTGATGACGGACCTACCATAAAAGTCGGGTTACAAGCCGCTACTACGTTCGGTGGGTGTCCCTGCTAGCTCCCCGCTGTAGCCAGCTAGCGCTGCTGCTAGTTCCCCGCTAACCTCCGCTAGCTCTCGCTAGTTCCCCGACAACCACCGAAGGTAGCGGGACCAGCCCCGGCTCGACGCCCGACTCGGGCAGAGGGGGTGCGGGCAGTAGCAGCAGCAGCGGGGAGCTAGCAGCAGCGCTAGCTGGCTACAGCGGGGACAACCACCGAAGGTAGTAGCGGCTCGTAACCCGGCTTTTACGGTACACGGGGTGGTTGGGTCCAACGAACACAGGACCTTCACCCAGTAGACCGCTGTCCGTGTCCCAAACGGTTCTTGGGGTATTTTGAAGTTGCATTTGTGATGTTTGTGACGTGTTTTCCGTACTTATGTTGCGTTGCTTATGTTTCAACCTTTTTAGCCCCAGAGCCCCCCAGCCGTGTTTCCGCAAAACTTCGTCAGCTACAAACTAAATGCTGATTATCTCCTAAACAACAATGTCTTTTGTAATAATTTCAAAAGGTTTGATAATCAGAAAACTCTTGTGATACTAGATAAAATGTTCATATACAGGTCAGTGGTCTATTAGTTTATGATAGTACCCAAAAGCCACACAAAAAACAACACTTTGCCGTAAATCAAAAGTTCAAGAGGTGTTCTCTCGAAAAGTTTTCCAGAAACGAATAATTCTGATTCAGCCATTAAATCGCCTTAAACCAAGGGGTCTGACCCAGGGGTCGTTATGAACGATTTGGGATTAGAACATGTTGGATTTCTGAGCGTAGGATGTCTGGAACACCTGACCCCAGTTTACTTAAACCACAGCTCAATGAAGTGGCTTTGCTTTCTCTTCTGTTTGGTTTGGTCTACTTCTATGGTTTTGTCTTACACCTTTTCAACACAGCACATGACCGTACAGTATAGCGGTTACCCCAAGCCTCTCTCTCTCTCTCTCTCTCTCTCTCTCTCTCTCTCTCTCTCTCTGAGCCTCCTGAACCCTAAACGCTGCAAGAGGCTCTTATGAATAATTTCTCGTGCAGCTTCAGCGATTCTTCACCCGGAGGAAGAAGGGTTGAGAAAAAGCATCCAAGCATGACTGAGGATATGATATCATCATCAGATGCCCTTTGTGCCGTTGAAATATGAACTAAAGGTAATTTGCAGTGAAGTGTTTACTTCAGGAGATTCTCACGTGATTAACTAACACTCGACCACAGTAACCGTGTCCTCCGATGTCATATCAACTTGATTTAAGGAGAGCAGTCAAACAAATTATAATCTAATGTTTCCACAAAATCAGCTCCAATATTTACTAAATGTTGTTTTTGCTACGAGGCAACAGTGCCGGCCTCCAATTATTATATAGTTCCCACTGATTAAAAGATGCCAAATGTTCATTAAAAAACCTTTTTAAGAGAACATTGATTCATTCATTTAAAAACAAATTGTGTCAAGTGGCCAACCCACATAAAAACATACAGTACAATCCAGTGGAACAGGCTTCCATGCATTATGGTCATTATTTATTGGGAAATGAAAGCTGTGAACGTCCATATAGTTATTCACATGAACAGTTAAAATCAATCAATCTTCAATGCAGGGAGGTGATTCATCTTTATCTTGTGCAGTTACAGATTTTATCACCACTTTCCTTTCTTTATGTTTTCATCTTCATGATGGAGGGGGTAAAAAAAAAAAAAAGGGCACCAGCTTTTCTTCGAGTGAACATAATGAAAAAAAAAACTGAATGTCATAACCTTCGAATTACAAGTTGTCATCTGACATTATTGGGCCAAAAAAAAAAGCCGGCGGACAAGTGGTGCGAGAGGAGATTCAGCAGACGTGTTTATTCAAGTGTTGGAAGAAAAAGAGAAAGCAGTCGGTGTAAAAAGTTGTACATGTTTGTGTGCAGTGGGATTTTAAAGCTCGTCTCAAGGCGTTGGTCTGAGCTGCTGGTTTTAAATACGAGTGACTGACGCTGCTGAGAGAATACCAACACGACTGCCGACTGGTCCAAATAATTAGCAGTCGTGTCTTCCAGGTCTCTGTAAGCCTCGCCGGGCCTTCAGCGAGATAATTACTTCAGCCCCGCCACCCTCCACTAGTACCCAACCATCAGGTTAAATGAGCTGTGGGAACCACACACACACACACACACACACACACACACACAGCTCAAATTCAGATGCCATTTGATACAATTTCTGTTTCACTTCGCCACATTTTCTGCGTCTCTATATCTAGAACTACATATTGTGTTTTTTCTTGGCTAAAGTAAATGGAGGGCTGCCGCAGTCCAGACGGTGGTGGTAATGTTCCTGAACGTGTTCATATCTGACAGAAACACCAGAAGAAGAAGAAGAAGAAGAAGAAGAAGAAGAAGAAGAAGAAGAAGAAGAAGAAGAAGAAGAAGAAGAAGAAGAAGAAGAAGAAGAAGAACAAGAAGAACAAGAACAAGAACAAGAACAAGAAGAACAAGAACAAGAAGAACAAGGGAACATCTTGGACCAACTGGACCGGGGCAGTAAAGTAGGGGACCTTGACTCCTGCAGCCGCCTTGGTGCTTGTTCCCGCTGCAGTCGGTGACTCAAGGGCCACGTTGTGCGATTGTTGTGGCAAAATGAGGAGAAGAGACGTTGATTTGGACCTGCAACCCAGCTGGAAGTGTTCTAATGACCACAAGGCACATTCAAGAGTTCAGACCTGTCAGCATGAGCTTCATAGTGTCACTCAGCCTCCCAGATCTCTTCCCATCAATCAGACCAATCGGTCAAACAAAGCCCGTCCGGCTTTCCACATATGGGATGTTCTATGTTCTTTAGGTGTGACCTCCGGTCGGGGTCAAAATGACCTTTGACAGAACACACAATTCATGCACGGGAAATGTGTTTGTGTACTCGACCCAGGTGTCATGTCACTGGCAGTGTTATTGCCAACTTCCTAATCTCTACTATTTGTCATAAAACCAGACGTGTTCAACATAACACGTTACATGTTACGTTTTCCTTATGATTCCAAACGTAAGGATGTCCACACTATGTTACATGATGATTTTCTCCAACGCGATGACCCACGCACAGACTCACAAGGTGAGAACACCAGCGTCGCACAGTGACCGAACCACACAAACACACACCTGGAGCAGTGGCCCCCAGCAGTGGCCCCCAGCTGGAAGGGAAACGTGTGGTTTCTGCCAAAAGTCGGGCCAAAGGGAACGAGTAAACAAGTCCCTGAAAGCAGAGGGCGAAAAGGCACCCAGCTGGCCGGGAGCTTGAAGGAGACTTCTTTGAGTTTCACTGCATCAGAAGCTGCACCGTAGCAGAGTGCTGGTGCTCAGACTGCCAGCTGAAGGAAGCTGCTGGCTGGAGAGATGGATGCTGTCAGCGGGCCTCAGCACGACCTGCTGACTGACGTCCAGGTGATGCTGCAGTCTGACAAACACAAACACTCCACCGCTGCTCTTCAGCCGTCAGGTCACTCTGCAGGACAGTTCATTCACACGTTGTGTCTTTATTGTCGCACAAATCACAGATAAAAACAGGTGTTAAGAGATGGACGCGCACTTTTATGCCCACATCAAACGCACATAAGTGCACATTTGTCAACTAAATATTACACTTTCTCTGCTGTCGCTCCATGTTATTCCAGCTAAATATTATGGGAGCGAAATGTCTGTCTGTCTGTGTGTCTGTCTCTTTAGTCCAGACTGAACTATCCTTGGCCTTCATGGTCTCCAGAGGATGCAAACATTAAGGAAATTGTACATTCAGTTTCATGATCATAAAACTGAGTTGTCCTGTTGCAGTAGTGGTTATTTCTAATGTCATTTGACAAACGAGTGTCCTTTTGCTTAAGGAAAGATAACCGTGAGATCTACACAATGTTGTGTTCCTCTGCTGATGAGGAGGAAACCTGCAGCCTCTCAGAGTGGAGGGGCAGGGAAGGAGAAAAGAAAAGAAAAACCCAAGCGAAGAACAAACATGTTCCACAAAATGGAGGGCAAGAAATGTCAAGCTGGTTAGTGACGCTACAATCCCACTGCGAGTGTGAAGGTGTTGCTGCAAACACATGAAATCCTCCACGGAGTTGAGCCTGTTGTTTGGTCACGCTGCTGTCTGTGAGCGCGGATCTATGGAGGACATGTTATGTGATCAATGAGGCTTTCTTCACTTTGATCATTAGAAGGAGTCTATTACTGCTGTCGTCAGATATGAACTCACACTGGCTGTATTAAAGGCTCAGGACCCGGTTCCTCAGAGGAGGGATCAAGCTAGTTCCTGGTTCCTGAGCCGGGGGGTCTGGACTGAAGGGATTGTGTAGTTATGGTATTCACAGACATGTGCTTTCTTAGTTTTGTGTATTTTTTTGTGCACACTTTAAGACTTTAATCCGACTCACTGGAGACGTATAGAGCAACGTTCAATGTATAACTCCACAATGACTTACCTAGAAAGCTGTATAGTTGTCTCCAGCAGCAGAAACAAAAGGTGGATTTATTGACAGGGTTATGGGTTCTTCCTGCATATTCATTTACAGAATGGATAAGGTTATGGTTTTCTCAAATTTAAAAGGGGCTGATTACACAAATGTGTGGAAGAGAGAAATACTACAGCAACGAGTCGTCGTTAGTCAAGGTTCTAATCACCAACCACTGCATATATATATATATATATATATATGTATATATAGAGTCCCGCTCACCCGCCGACCTCCTGCAGCTCCGTTCTTCCAAGTGATGACGGCAGCAATCTCAGGTGGTGTCACTCTTTCGTTCACGGTACGAATGAGAGTATTGTCTGTTTGTTTTCATAAGACGCCCCCCTCTCCCCCCTTCTGCTGTTGTGGGTCGATGTAACGCCTAATGGGCAATCAAATAGTTGCCAGGCAACAGTGTGTGTAGATGGAGTGGTGAGTGGACTGGATGATTAGATTGATGTCATTAAGAGGCTTGTAGCAATCTCACAATGACCTGTCTGTGTGTCTGTCTGTGTGTCTGCAGCATCTTCTGTAAACCACTAAACATAAAGATGGAGGCCCTCCTCGTCTCCTGGAATGTGTTTCACATCACGGTGCTGCGGGACGCCGGCCGCGGCGTTCCTTAAGGAGGATCTGCTTAACCTGCTAAGAGTTGTACTGAATATAAGAAGAGGACGTCGTCATCGTGGCGTCACCCGTTGGTTTGTGGACGGATGTTATGAGGCCTCAAATTCATCGATTCTGGATTACGGCCGTCGCCATGTTTAATGTTTTACAGCCAATGAACAGAAGCTACCATATTTGTAATGAGGGGAAGTAACATAGAGACTCTGTATACAGTTCTGTAGCAACCTGTCAATCACCTTGTAGCCCCGCCCCTAAAGCGTCCCCTGCTTTATGGTCTGTTTGACTCTAAATGACCATAATTTACTAAATGAACATCATGCTGTATTGAAGAAGACTTGAAACTAGAGATTGAGACATAAACTCATGTTTACAATGTTTACTGAGGGAATACATCAAGAGAAGTAGAGTCATTTATATAGACTTCTATACAACCAGAGGAGTCACCCCCTGGTGGTCAGGAGAGAGAATGCAGCTTTAACACGTGAAGCATATACTTCTATACAACCAGAGGAGTCACCCCCTGGTGGTCAGGAGAGAGAATGCAGCTTTAACACGTGAAGCATATACTTCTATACAACCAGAGGAGTCACCCCCTGGTGGTCAGGAGAGAGAATGCAGCTTTAACACGTGAAGCATATACTTCTATACAACCTGAGGAGTCACCCCCTGGTGGTCAGGAGAGAGAATGCAGCTTTAACACATGAAGCATAGACTTCTATACAACCAGAGGAGTCACCCCCTGGTGGTCAGTAGAGAGAAAGCAGGTTTGAAGACACTTCTGCATTGACTTTGCTTTTGAGAGCATGAGAAATATGGAGCAAAAACAACTTCCTATCAGAATTGTGAATGTTTTTTGTTTTTTTTTGTTTTTTCCACCCTGGCAACCTTAAATTATAATTTTACGACTTCCTTTTGGGTTTACAGTTTACCTCCAAGAGGCTTTTTTGTGATGTGTTACATCTACATACCAACATTCACATAGAAGGAGAGAGAGAGAGAGAGAGAGAGAGAGAGAGAGAGAGAGAGAGAGAGAGAGAGAGAGAGAAAGAGAAAGAGAGAGAGAGACATAATTCATACAGAGGGAGAGAGAGATAATGACATTGTTCACACAGGGGGAGGAAGAGGGACAAGGACACCCTTTACATAGAGAGAGAGAGAGAGAGAGAGAGAGAGAGAGAGAGAGAGAGAGAGAGAATGACATCAATAATCCAGAAGGAGAGAGAGACAAGGACACCATTCACACAGAGAGAAACAGACATGGAGGAAAAGAGAGAGACAAGGGAATGATGAAGATCCCGATCCAAAACTTCAGCACCGAGAGACAAAGAGAGAGAGAGAGAGAGAGAGAGAGAGAGAGAGAGAGACAAGAACACTCAAAGAGAGGAAAAGAGAAACAAGGGAGGGATGAAGATCCAGTTAAAAAACAGCTAAATGGAGGGATGAATGTCCCAGGACAGCTGATGGTCCGCCACAGAAAAGTGTCTTTAAAGGGGGGAGGAGGAGGAGAGAAGAGGGAGAGAGAGAGAGACACACAGCTCGGTCCTGGTGTCTCTCTAACTGGACGTCTCCCTCATTATTTATTAATGCTAATCTGTCGGCCGCTCACTCAGCCGTTCTGCTTCCAGCTCTCTCGACGCTCCCAGTGTAGATACATATTCCCCCGTAATTAATATGTAAATGTGGTGACATTTAGCACAGAATTGTGTTTATTTTTAAAGTGCCGGCATCTAATGACTACACGCATCAAATGCTGCTCTGCGTTTTGTACATGGCATTCCTCTCTCTGTGATGTGTAAATCTCCACTGCACAGCAAATGAGGCGTCATCTGAAATAATGTTGACTCAAATCGACTGAAGTTTGTTTTTCTGCACGTTCACAACGACTCGAGCGTCGACGTGGGCGTTCGCACGGATGCGCTCATGCACATAAATATGCATATGCATATGCATATGCATGAGCGTATGAGTGTGTACAGTTGAGCGGATGACCTGCAGGCGTAATCGATTGAACAGGTGGAAAAGGAGGCAGAGCGCAGCAGAGACTAAAACTACCGACCGGCAGCTGCAAACCGCCTAAACCGCCTAAACCTAACTGTTGGTTTAGTTGCCTGAACCTAACTGTTGGTTTAGTTGCCTCAACCTAACTGTTGGTTTAGTTGCCTCAACCTAACTGTTGGTTTAGTGGTCTCAACCTAACTGTTGGTTTAGTTGCCTCAACCTAACTGTTGGTTTAGTTGCCTCAACCTAACTGTTGGTTTAGTTGCCTCAACCTAACTGTTGGTTTAGTTGCCTAAACCTAACTGTTGGTTTTGTTGCCTAAACCTAACTGTTGGTTTAGTTGCCTCAACCTAACTGTTGGTTTAGTTGCCTCAACCTAACTGTTGGTTTTGTTGCCTAAACCTAACTGTTGGTTTAGTTGCCTCAACCTAACTGTTGGTTTAGTTGCCTAAACCTAACTGTTGGTTGTGTTGCCTAAACCTAACTGTTGGTTTTGTTGCCTAAACCTAACTGTTGGTTTTGTTGCCTAAACCTAACTGTTGGTTTAGTTGCCTAAACCTAACTGTTGGTTGTGTTGCCTAAACCTAACTGTTGGTTTTGTTGCCTAAACCTAACTGTTGGTTGTGTTGCCTAAACCTAACTGTTGGTTTAGTTGCCTAAACCTAACTGTTGGTTGTGTTGCCTAAACCTAACTGTTGGTTTTGTTGCCTAAACCTAACTGTTGGTTGTGTTGCCTAAACCTAACTGTTGGTTGTGTTGCCTAAACCTAACTGTTGGTGTTGTTGCCTAAACAAAACCATCCTAATTGTTGCCTAAGGCAACAAAACCAACAGTTAGGTTTAAGCAACAAAACCAACAGTTTTTTCTAAACCTAACTGTATGTAGTTATTTCCAGACTCGTAAAGAATCTCCAAAAAGAAAAAGAAAGGAATGTAGATGTAATTCGCTTCCAGCATTGAAGTCCAAACTTTGGGACATTTAAGGAAACAGAAGCGACACTAAAAGTTACCAAGGATGTAAGTCAACAGATTCTAACTTTAAAACGGTTTTCCCAGAATGAGTCGCGGTCGCAGACATCAAGATTTCCACGATGAGGGTCTTTAGGCCGGCTGGTCTCGGCCCCCGGTCACCGTCTATTACATCATCACTTTGGATATGAGGCGTATGGGCGGATCACTGCCAGCTCAGCTGTTTAATCTAAATATAATAAGTGAAACTAACCAGTGAAATCCCTTGTGTTGGTCACTTGCGTCTCAGCCTTTGATACTAAAGTGCTGCTGCTGCTTCTCTGGTCTAACTCTGCACCGTTATTCTCATTTCTGTTATGTAAGCACCATTTAAATGTAGGGGTGATTACAGAGCGTCTTTAATACCACATTAGAGATCCTTAAAGCTGTTGAGTCCACTGCCATGTGAAGGAGCATTAGCAGCAGAATCAAAACATAATTGTAACGAGATGTATAAACTAGCTATAGCATGTTATGGGAAAAATATATATTTTGATGTAAATGTATTTAAAGGAGCATCCACACTGGCATGTGTTCTAATGGGAGGGCAGGAGCCGATGTGCAGCCGGACGAGCGACGGACAAACGGTCACTTAGTCGCCTAAAATATAGAACGAAATGAAGTCTGAGAGGACGCTAAGTGGTTTCCGCTAATTCATAAAGCATGGCTCATAAGCACCGTTGTAGCTTTTATCTCAGTGTTAAATTGTCCCTCAATAACCACATCACCTACATTACAACAAACACCACGCGAGGGCATTAACTGGCAGCACCTTGTCGTCACATTGACATTCAACAGTTACACAAATGTTTGAACAAAAGGTTTCAACACTGCTCTTGTGTATGTTGTGTATGTTGAATATTTCTGTCGCCTAAAAAAATTACGTTCCCATACGACTAAAGTGCACTCTACGATTACATCGCAGTTTTAAACGTTGTAAATTGAAAAAAAAAAAAAGAAGAACAAACGCGAGGAAACTGCCTGGTTAGGTTTGTAAAAAGAAAACATTGATGGTTTGGCTTAAAACGACTATGAAAGTGAAATATACCATTGAAAAAAGGAGCGCTTGGTTCACTCGGGAGCTGAGCAGACGTCTCCCGGGTGGAAGCTCAGAGCGTTTTAAAAAGAACTCCACATACCCTTGAAAGGACGCCGGTGCTCACCGATTACGAAGCGACTTCTTGAGCAGAGGCGGAGATTTAAGGAAGAATCTCGTGGGAAACGGTGATGCAACGGGCTGGAAATGAAGAAGACAAAGGACTTCTCTTTCTCTCTCTTTGTGTCTCTCTCTCGCTCCTCTCTCTATTTCTACCAGCCTGTCAGCTGGAAAATGAGCGTCTCTCTGAAGACTCGCCGAGCCATCAAAGTTGACTTCACGTTGACTTTTCGAGGAAAAGAAGACCAACTTAGATTTAATAGTGAAGTCACATCATGAAGACAAAAACATCTTGTTTCCCCACCTTTGAACCTCACTTGGGGACTTTGGGGCGATACAACTGTGGACAGGAAGCTAAGATACTCATAGGCTGAAGATAGGAAGAGGGCGTAGTCTTCGTGACATCACCGTTTGACCACCGTAGACTTCTCATTGTCAAATGGGATTGAACCCTATGAACCCAAATTGTGTTTGTCTTCTGTCACATTTTTCTCTCGCTTGCATTGATTTTCACTTAAATATAAAAGTACCAAACCTCGATGGAAACGGCACAACCACGGATAAAATCAAGGCCAACTCAAACATATAACACATACACAACATCAATCATAAAAAAGTAGGTTCTTTGATATTGTATTTTACAGATTGGCAAACAATGGAATCTGAAAACAATTTATTTACACAAATGTAACCAATGTTGGAAAACGTGTTAGTGATTATTTTGTCACATGCCTGTTGGTCTCAGGTTAAACAATCATGGCTCAGGAGCTCTGAATGTCATCTTTTCCACAGGATCTAGTTCAACTGAACGGTTTATTTGGGACAAGATTTAAGATGGGACCTGTAGAATAGAGTGTCTTTGATGAAATGTTTCCTCTATATGTAACTTTCTCTGCCAGAAGCTGGAAACAGCTTCTGGCTGTGATAAACGGCGTAATTTTCACGATCTTAAAGAAAACGTGCTTTTCAATCCCGTGGAGTTCACTTGTTAACACACAAAGGTTCTGTCTCCATTCAGCGACTGTGTGCGTCACTGTGTGCGTCCTTGAGGTCTGACAAAGGTGGCGAGGGCTTTTTGCAAAGTCGTCTTTTCACAGTATTTCCAAATCCAGCATTGTTAACGTCCATGCTTACCGGCTCACAGACCGGCTTCTGTTGGGTCTGCATCGTGGAGCACGGCGGGGACAGAAGAACGTCTCCGTCGGCAGCTGGAGGTGCTGAAGCTCACCATTACTTCCCACGGCTGCTGCTTCACGTTTCAATGGTTTGAATGGAGAAGCACGATGTGGGTTGTGTTGTGAGGCCGACACAGGAAACACAATGCGTCTTCCTTCGGCTGCTCTGGAAACGCTCTTTTGTTGCTCTGGACTTTCCTGGAGAATCACGAATCTCAAGGATAGCATCAATCTTTAAACCCTAGAACTCTAACATCTATAACCCTAGAACACTAACGTCTTTAACCCTAGAACACTAACGTCTTTAACCCTAGAACACTAACGTCTTTAACCCTAGAACACTAACGTCTTTAACTCTAGAACACTAACCTTTAACCCTAGAACACTAACGTCTTTAACCCTAGAACACTAACGTCTTTAACCCTAGAACACTAACGTCTTTAACTCTAGAACACTAACGTCTTTAACCCTAGAACTCTAATGTCTTTAACCCTAGAGCACTAACGTCTTTAACCCTAGAACACTAACGTCTTTAACCCTAGAACACTAACATCTTTAACCCTAGAACTCTAATGTCTTTAACCCTAGAACACTAATGTATTTAACCCTAGAACTCTAACGTCTTTAACCCTAGAACACTAATGTCTTTAACCCTAGAACACTAACATCTTTAACCCTAGAACACTAACGTCTTTAACCCTAGAACACTAACGTCTTTAACCCTAGAACACTAATGTCTTTAACCCTAGAACACTAACCTTTAACCCTAGAACACTAATGTCTTTAACCCTAGAACACTAACCTTTAACCCTAGACCACTAACGTCTTTAACCCTAGAACACTAACGTCTTTAACCCTAGAACACTAACGTCTTTAACCCTAGAACACTAATGTCTTTAACCCTAGAACACTAACCTTTAACCCTAGAACACTAATGTCTTTAACCCTAGAACACTAACCTTTAACCCTAGACCACTAACGTCTTTAACCCTAGAACACTAACGTCTTTAACCCTAGAACACTAACGTCTTTAACCCTAGAACACTAATGTCTTTAACCCTAGAACACTAACCTTTAACCCTAGAACACTAACGGCTTTAACACTAGAACACTAACATCTTTAACCCTAGAACACTAATGTCTTTAACCCTAGAACACTAACGTCTTTAACCCTAGAACACTAATGTCTTTAACCCTAGAACACTAACATCTTTAACCCTAGAACACTAACGTCTTTAACCCTAGAACACTAACGTCTTTAACCCTAGAACACTAATGTCTTTAACCCTAGAACACTAACGTCTTTAACCCTAGAACACTAATGTATTTAACCCTAGAACACTAATGTCTTTAACCCTAGAACACTAATGTCTTTAACCCTAGAACACTAACGTCTTTAACCCTAGAACACTAATGTCTTTAACCCTAGAACACTAACGTCTTTAACCCTAGAACACTAACATCTTTAACCCTAGAACACTAACATCTTTAACCCTAGAACACTAACGTCTTTAACCCTAGAACACTAATGTCTTTAACCCTAGAACACTAACATCTTTAACCCTAGAACACTAATGTCTTTAACCCTAGAACACTAACGTATTTAACCCTAGAACACTAACGTCTTTAACCCTAGAACACTAACGTCTTTAACCCTAGAACACTAATGTCTTTAACCCTAGAACACTAACGTCTTTAACTCTAGAACACTAACGTCTTTAACCCTAGAACACTAATGTCTTTAACCCTAGAACACTAATGTCTTTAACCCTAGAACACTAACGTCTTTAACTCTAGAACACTAACATCTTTAACACTAGAACACTAATGTCTTTAACCCTAGAACACTAATGTCTTTAACCCTAGAACACTAATGTCTTTAACCCTAGAACACTAACATCTTTAACCCTAGAACACTAACGTCTTTAACCCTAGAACACTAACATCTTCAACCCTAGAACACTAACGTCTTTAACCCTAGAACACTAACATCTTTAACTCTAGAACACTAACATCTTTAATCCTAGAACACTAACGTCTTTAACCCTAGAACACTAATGTCTTTAACCCTAGAACACTAATGTCTTTAACCCTAGAACACTAATGTCTTTAACCCTAGAACACTAACGTCTTTAACCCTAGAACACTAACATCTTCAACCCTAGAACACTAACGTCTTTAACCCTAGAACACTAATGTATTTAACCCTAGAACACTAATGTCTTTAACCCTAGAACACTAACGTCTTTAACCCTAGAACACTAACGTCTTTAACCCTAGAACACTAATGTCTTTAACCCTAGAACACTAACGTCTTTAACCCTAGAACACTAACATCTTCAACCCTAGAACACTAACGTCTTTAACCCTAGAACACTAATGTCTTTAACCCTAGAACACTAATGTCTTTAACCCTAGAACACTAACGTCTTTAACCCTAGAACACTAATGTCTTTAACCCTAGAACACTAATGTCTTTAACCCTAGAACACTAACGTCGTTAACCCTAGAACACTAACGTCTTTAACCCTAGAACACTAACATCTTTAACCCTAGAACACTAACGTCTTTAACCCTAGAACACTAACATATTTAACCCTAGAACACTAACATCTTTAACCCTAGAACACTAACGTCTTTAACCCTAGAACACTAACATCTTTAACCCTAGAACACTAACCTTTTTAACCCTAGAACACTAACCTTTTTAACCCTAGAACACTAACATCTTTAACCCTAGAACACTAACCTTTTTAACCCTAGAACACTAACATCTTTAACCCTAGAACACTAACCTTTTTAACCCTAGAACACTAACTCTTTAAACCCTTCGTTCACAAAGGTTAAATCTATTGCCGCCTGCAAATGTCTTATTCAGCGTTCGGTTGTACTTAGCTCCGCGCTCCCGTGTCACTTCTGGTTTCTTCAGAAGTAGATTGTCGACGGCCAATACGTTGAACTCAAAGCTTGATAACGGCAGACCAATGGGTGACGTCGCTGTCACTGTCACCACTTCTTACACAGTCTCAGTTCTTTGTTGGATTTAATGGAGCATATTAAATAATGTAATATTGAAGCGTGGTTCTGCCTGCTGGTTTTATCTTGAGCAGGTCTTTCTGGTCCACTCTCATGGTGGTTAAATTACCATTTCAGACATTTAGCTGGAGCTGTTATGCCTTTTAAACTTCACTCGCAGGTATTTAGCTCCAGCTGTTATGAACCGTGGCTGAAAACGAGCACAGTGGGTGAATCAAAAATAATAAAAAAAGCTCATTTCTGGATTGGCAGATTTGCAAGAAAGCCAATAAAGCTGAAAGTGGTGAAGGGAACGCACACGTCACGCCGCTGTCTCTCAGGGTGAACGGGATGAAGCGGAGATGTGAGTTACTTTATGAAATCACTGTTTGGTGCCATTAACGCTGCCAGTGGAGGCCGAGTCGCCCTCGGACGGGCAGTTTGGACCAAACCGTGGCAGATGACGGATAACGTTCCTGCTTCGTCCTCTTCCTCGTCCTCTTCCTCGGTCTCCCCCTCAGCTCTCCAGCTGGCTCAGCTTTTCTTTCCACATTTGGAGCCGCGCTGGCGGTTTAGCAAGTCGGTCCAAGTCTTTGATCCAGACGGAAATAACTCAGCAGTCTTGGGAGGATGAATCCCCTCTGACGTTTTTATGGCTTTTTGGTTAAATGCCTCAACAACTATTGGCTGTGTTGTGAGGAAATGTGGTTCAGACATTCATGAATGACTGCAACAGCTTCCATGACCCTCTGACGTCTTCATCTTTACAACCAAACACCCACAGAACTGAAGGCACTCGTCATCATTTGCTAATGTTAGCATGCTAACATGCTAAGCTGAGAGGCTCAACATGGTGAACGTCATACCTGCAAGATACCCAGCATGTTAGCATCGTCGTTGTTGGTCATGTTAGCATGCTGATGTTAGCATTTAGCTCAAGGTACCGTTAGTAAAGCATCTCTGATCAAATCAAGCTATATATATATATATATATATATATATATATATATATATATATATATATATATATATATATATATATATTAATACAAATGTCACGTAACAACAGATATATCTCTCTGGAATTTTGTTTCATAATTATAACAAATGTATTACCAGAATGTTGTATAACAGCAATGACACATATTCTTCTGAAAACGTCGTAGATCAAACCTCAGAAGGACACGATCCTTTTCCCTTTGGAAATGCGTTGCAGGATGGAATCTGTATTAATAAAACTTGTGTTTCTGGAGCGGGAAATGTGTGTGTGAATATTAAAATACAATAATTTCAGGCTCCGGGAAATGAAACGAGGTCATTCTTTTGCAAAATTCTGCATTTATGTTTTTGTCGCGTAACTTTGCTGCACTAAAAATGAACAAAATGTCCTGTTAAGTTTCTTTTGGAGGAAAAACAAACGTGTGCTTTGCAGGATACTTGGCGAGTATCAGCTGGAGTCAGTAGCCACGCCCCCAATCCGGCTGCTTACCCCTCTGGCTCAACGCTCCACCGCCACTGAGGTCATGTGAGGTAAACACGTCCCAATCTTTAGCTCTTTCTCAGGAGAAGTGGAAACAGAAACTGATGAAGTGAGTGAACAATAACCAGAACAGCACAGATACGTGACACGGACATCTCGGAAAATACATAAGTATTTACCCTAATTTACATTTAGATATTGCTCAGCTACTTGCAGGAAATTGCATCATTATTTTCTCCTTTTCTTTCAGAGGAAGGGCCGTCATGTCTCCGAGAATTTTGCCTCGCATGAAGACCCTGGATATCGAAATGACCAAACTGTCTCCAGATGATTCACAGCACATTATTCCATTATGATGTCATGCATTCGGGATGATGTTTTCCATGTTAAAGGTGGTGGTGGATTGAGGGCCACAAAGACATCTATTTCCTGCAGTAGAACACAAAAGAAAATCTCATATTTTTCTAATAGTTTCCCCTCTCATGCCGACCAGGAGGCCGTCTCCTCTTTCATCCGGCGGCGACAGACGGAGGCGGAGCGGCGCGACGGTTTGCTGAAGACAAACCGCCCGTTAAGACGCTGCCGTGTATTCAAGCGACGGCGAAGAAGCGGTGAAACAGAGACCTCGGCCTCGGGGGGCAACGCGCCACCGCAGTCATCTTCCATCTGTTCTTAAAAAGACACAAGCTGCATTTTAGTTGTTTCTTTCTCCAAATGTGAGCTGTTGTTTTTTGTTGGCTTACTTCTGCTCCTCCTCCTCCTCCTCATCATCATCATCATCCCCTTTCTCCTATTAGAACAACAACAACCAAAGCCGGGCAGGCAGAGCAGGAGGACGGGAGGGGATCGATGGGGAGCAGCTGTCGGGACGCTCAGCCGATGGAAGTCCTGAAAGGCAGCCGGGCTTCTCATCAGCAGTAACGCCCGTGTCATCAACTTCTAAGTGTGACCTTAACTAATCGGCCCCTGAAGAAAGAGGAGAAGCAAACAGAGGGGACATGAAGGGAATTAAAAGAGGAGGAACTGAGAGGTTTCATTTGTTCTGGTTGTGTTTGAATCGGTCGTTTTGTCTGAGAAACGTTTGGCAAAAGGTTTTCCTGTCATAGAACACTGAGAAAAAGAGCAATTATTCATATTTCAGACACTAATGCTTCGAAGAATACCTTAAAGCATTAATGGGTTATCAAAATGGTTGCAGTTATGTTTTATTTTGACAAGAATATCATCCCGAACCCCGTGAACTCAACTGAAATCCAGACTTTTGTAGAAATGAATATGTTCATAAGAGGTTCTTCACTCTGCTCATGTTGTCAACGCTGTTAATTATAATGTTCACATTAAGGGTAATATGAGACTTATTGTAATCCTTTAATGCACTTGTGTTTCTCTCTCTTAATACTTCAGCTCTTTTAGAGAAAAACATCATTTTCAATGCACTAATCAAATCTCTGATGTTATTTTAACACTTAAATATCTGACACTTTTTTTTTGCACCCAGGAAGCTAATAAACAGGCTGCTTCCTCTTTGTGTCTTTCTTTATCGTCAGTGATGCAGAAATAAGGAACACATTATTAAAATAATACATGGCACTGTTACTCAGGTTTCTGAAGACATATGAACCTTTTGGTGGATTCAAAATGTGCAAGAACAATGTCCACCAGAAAAGTAAACAAACAAACAAACAATACGTCTTATGGTCCCGGGTCTCTTGAGGGTTAATCTGCTCTCACAAACATCATTTCACCGTCTGCAGAACGCATTGTGGCAAACAGCCTTGAGGAGTAATGTTGCATTATAGATTCATTCTATAATTATAATCCTCCATCTCTCCGACATCACACCCACCTCCTCATATGTGATCCTGGATCCGGGCTTCATGTGAGTTTGGGTTTGATTTTGCAGTAACGTTTTTAATAAAAGAAGATGTATTTACATATTTCATTATCTATTTTATAATGTTTATATTGACTGTATTTCTTCTTTTATTTGGTCATTTTTGTAAGAGCTATCTTTTTTAGATATGTCTTTTTAGAATATATTTTATCTAATAATTTTCAGTTTTAGATCTCACAGGCTCCAGTAGAGATCTCAGGGGATCCAGTAGAGATCTCAGGGGATCCAGTAGAGATCTCAGGGGCTCCAGTAGAGATCTCAGGGGATCCAGTAGAGATCTCAGGGGCTCCAGTAGAGATCTCAGGGGGGCTCCAGTAGAGATCTCAGGGGCTCCAGTAGAGATCTCAGGGGCTCCAGTAGAGATCTCAGGGGGGCTCCAGTAGAGATCTCAGGGGGGCTCCAGTAGAGATCTCAGGGGGGCTCCAGTAGAGATCTCAGGGGCTCCAGTAGAGATCTCAGGGGGGCCTTTGGAAGTCCTCCTCTGGCTGAAGCTCCTCCCTCCTCTCACACTCAGTCACACTCTTCCTCTCTCAACCTCTCTTTGAGTGCATCTCTCAGACGCCCACACTTTATCTGCCTACTCTCAGTCATTTCCTCAATGTTTACTGAGGGGATAAATCAAGAGAAGTAGAGTCATTTATATAGACTTCTATACAACCAGAGGAGTCACCCCCTGGTGTTCAGGAGAGAGAATGCAGCTTTAACACATGAAGCATATACTTCTATACAACCAGAGGAGTCACCCCCTGGTGGTCAGGAGAGAGAATGCAGCTTTAACACATGAAGCATAGACTTCTATACAACCAGAGGAGTCTCCCCCTGGTGGTCAGGAGAGAGAATGCAGCTTTAACACATGAAGCACAGACTTCTATACAACCAGAGGAGTCACCCCCTGGTGGTCAGGAGAGAGAATGCAGCTTAAACACATGAAGCATAGACTTCTATACAACCAGAGGAGTCGCCCCCTGGTGGTCAGGAGAGAGAATGCAGCTTTAACACATGAAGCATAGACTTCTATACAACCAGAGGAGTCGCCCCCTGGTGGTCAGGAGAGAGAATGCAGCTTTAACACATGAAGCACAGACTTCTATACAACCAGAGGAGTCTCCCCCTGGTGGTCAGGAGAGAGAATGCAGCTTTAACACATGAAGCATAGACTTCTATACAACCAGAGGAGTCGCCCCCTGGTGGTCAGGAGACAGAATGCAACATGAAAACAAGGTCTGAACTATTCCTCCAACATCAGCAGCATACTCTCATATTTCATTGAAAGGTTCCCAGTGTTTTTTATTGTGTTTATTTCCGGATGTTTTTGATGACAGAAGACAGAGAGGAGCCTCTCGCTCTCACAACACTTATTTTCTAGGTTATACACCTTTTTTACAACCGTCAACGTAAACATTGCAAATGTGTCCCGGTTTATTTCCCTGTTGCTCTCCTCGTGGCCGACACGCGAACACGAGCTGCCGCCGAGGAGAACTGGTCTGTGCCGTTCTTGTCAGACGACACCGGAAGCGACGGGAACGAGACGGACTTCGTGGCGTCGGTGAATTCCGGCCGCTCTTTTTCTTCAGCGAGCTCCGTCGTCATCAACCAGAGGACACTCCGGCTTCTGTGTGAGGAGAAGGCGAGCTGGA
>JBAMJR010000522.1:0-5000 GCA_038501785.1 Myoxocephalus aenaeus | reverse complement strand
TCAACCACACACACACACACACACACACACACACACACAGACTCAACCACACACACACACACACACACACACACACACACACACACACAGACTCAACCACACACACACACACACACAGACAGACTCAACCACACACACACACACACACACACACACACACACACACACACACACACAGACTCAACCACACACACACACACACACACACACACACACACACACACACACACACACACACACAGACTCAACCACACACACACACACACACACACACACACACACACACACACACACACACACACACACACACACACACACACACACACACACACAGACTCAACCACACACACACACACACACAGACACACACACACACACACACACACACAGACTCAACCACATACACACACACACACACACACACACACACACACACACACACACACACACACACACACACACACACACACACACACACACACACACACACACACACACAGACTCAACCACACACACACACACACACACACACACACACACACACAGACTCAACCACACACACACACACACACAGACTCAACCACACACACACACACACACACACACACACACACACACACACACACACACACACACACACACACAGACTCAACCACACACACACACACACAGACTCAACCACACACACACACACACACACACACACACACACACACACACACACACACACACACAGACTCAACCACACACACACACACACACAACACACACACACACACACACACACACACACACACACACACACACACACACACAGACTCAACCACACACACACACACACTCACACACACACACACACCACACACACACACACACACACACACACACACACACACACAGACTCAACTCACACACACACACACACACACACACACACAGACTCAACCACACACACACACACACAGACTCAACCACATACACACACACACACACAGACTCAACCACACACACACACACACACACACACACACACACACACACACACACACACACACAGACTCAACCACACACACACACACACACACACACACAGACTCAACCACACACACACACACACAGACTCAACCACACACACACACACACAGACTCAACCACACACACACACACACACACACACACAGACTCAACCACACACACACACACACACACACACACACACACACACACACACACACACACAGACACACACACACACACACACACACACACACAGACTCAACCACATACACACACACACACACACACACACACACACACACACACACACACACACACACACACACACACACCACACACACACACACAGACTCAACCACATACACACACACACACACACACACACACACACACACACACACACACACACACACACACACACACACACACACGGACTCAACCACACACACACACACACAGACTCAACCACACACACACACACACACACACACACACACACACACACACACACACACACACACACACACACACACACACACACACACACACACACACACACACACACACACAGACTCAACCACACACACACACACACACACACACACACACACACACACACACACACACAGACTCAACCACACACACACACAGACTCAACCACACACACACACACACACACACACACACACACACACACACACACACACACACACACACACACACACACACACACAGACTCAACCACACACACACACACACACACACACACACACACACACACACACACACAGACTCAACCACACACACACACACACACACACACACACACAGACTCAACCACACACACACACAGACTCAACCACACACACACACACACAGACTCAACCACACACACACACACACACACACACACACACACCACACACACACACACACACACACACACACACACACACACACACACACACACACACAGACTCAACCACACACACACACACACACAGACTCAACCACACACACACACACACACACACACACAGACTCAACCACACACACACACACACACACACACACACACACACACACACACACACACACACACACACACACACACACACATATACATTCACAGCACATTGTCTCCTGTAATTATATCTGCATTGTCATCACAAAGGCTCCTTTATGTTGTGACTTCATTTCTCTCTCTCTGTTTCTCTCGCCTTCCCTCTCACACTCCCACTCTCCTCTTCCAGCTATTTTTGCATCAGAGTGATGCTGGGAGGTGAGAAAGACAGATGGAGAGAGAGAGAGAGAGAGAGAGAGAGAGAGAGAGAGAGAGAGAGAGAGAGAGAGAGAGAGAGAGGGAGAGAGAGGGAGAGAGAGAGAGAGAGAGAGAGAGAGAGAGAGAGAGAGAGACCCTCCCCTCCCCCGTGTCCTTGACAGACTGTGGCGATAATGAATGGATGTGATTCCACGACACTCGGCACTCCTGGCATTTTAATTGAATTTCTTTTTTATTTCTGTTCTTCAAGAGGACTGGAAGGGACAAGGATGAGTATGTGTGTGTGTGTGTGTGTGTGTGTGTGTGTGTGTGTGTGTGTGTGTGTGTGTGTGTGTGTGTGTGTGTGTGTGTGTGTGTGTGTGTGTGTGTGTGTGTGTGTGAGCCTGCTTCTGTAGTAAATCTGAAGTGTGTAGTCAGTGTGTGTTTGTACTGTACACAAATCCCCCCCGCTGGGCTTTGTCCATCTAAATAAAAGTTTCGGTAAACCCCTCCCCCAAACCGCGATCGCCCAATCACGGCTTAGCAGCTGTGACTAATGGGCACAGCAGGTCTTCCCACATGTTGAGAGTAACACGCTGCAACAGTTTGCAGGATGGGGTCTTTATTCCCAAAAGAGAAAGAGAAACCTGTGTCTCTCTGCTCTGGACTCAAACCGCCGGCCTGCACGTGTCCTGAATGCAGCGTCTCTACTGCGCGCTCCACAGGCGGCTTCATCCGGACGGGGTTCAGTGAGAACCTCTATTGAGCTTTCAGCACCACGGACAGCGCCTCAGCCGAGTACATCAGATTTGTCTCCTGAAGATCCAGCAAAACATATTTTATTCGACTGTCGGTGAAACATGACGACTGACAATATAAAATAATATTATAATTTGTCTTAATTGTTGTAAAAACTGCCACAATTTGGTAGTAATTTTTTTGTTTACTGATCCGTTTCTGCTCCACTGTTAGCTCGTTAGCCGTTAGCATGTCTGGTTAACCGCCGTCCTGCAGTCATCAAGCGGTGCTTCTAAAGCTTCTCTTCAACTAGTGTTAACTGCAATGCATCCTGGGTAGTATTTCCCCACCGTGTGGGAGTTCAGGCTAACATTAGCAGCTCCCTCCTGCTCTTTATTGGTTTTGGAGTTTTTTGTTTTTTTGAAGTTTCAGCAACCAAAGCCAAGCAGAGTGGGTTTAATGCACTAAACAGTTAGTCCTCACCCTTACATTTTCTTTTTCTGTTGTAAAGTTCAAAATCGTTAAAATATGGACGATTAAAAAAATAAAATCCTATAAATTGTTTGTTTACTGCTCCTCATGCAGGAAGGGATTTTAAGAACAAATGAGTTTTGCAATATTTGGATAGAAGCTGTTTCTCTGTGGTTCACCAACGTGTTCCCATCAGAATCAGAATCAGAAACCGTTTATTAGCCAGGAATGTTTTCACAAACGAGGAATTTTTCGAGGCGGAAGGTGCAGACATTGGACATGGACATGGGACGTAAGACGAGACAAACAACAATCAACAATCAACGACAACAACAGTGCAGTGGGTATTAAATGAAGTGTAAGATAAGAAAGTGCTCAGACAACAGATACGTTAATGTGAATGTACGTTAAAGTGACATGTGTGTTTAAGTTAAAGTGTATGTTAGTGGCATGAGTGTTTAAATATGAAGTGTGCAGAGGAGTGAACGGTAAAGAGAAAGAAAGAAAGCCCCATTGATGAGCCCGACTGCTGACGGGAAGAAACTGTTTGTGTGGCGTGAGGTCTTGGTCCTGATGGACCTCAGCCTCCTGCCAGAGGGGAGGGACTCCAACAGGATATGTCCAGGGTGAGAGGGGTCAGCTGCAATCTTCCTAGCTCGCCTCAGAGTCCTGGAGGCGAACAAGTCCTGGAGGGACGGCAGATTACAGCCAATCACCTCTCAGCACAGCGGATGATGCGCCGCAGCCTGGCCTTGTCCTTGGCAGTGGCTGCAGTGAGTCCAGATGCTGGAGGATGTAGTGGAGGGCCATGTTGACAGCATCGTCTACAGACCTGTTGGCCCTGTAGGCGAACTGCAGAGGGTCCAGGAGTGGGTCAGTCAGGGTTTTGAGGTGGGACAGGACCAGGAGTGGGTCAGTCAGGGTTTTGAGGTGGGACAGGACCAGGCGCTCAAAAGACTTCATGACCACAGAGGTCAGGGCGACGGGCCTGTAGTCATTGAGTCCTGTGATCCTGGGTTTCTTGGGGACGGGGATGATGGTGGAGGCCTTGAAGCAGGCTGGCACGTGGCATGTCTCCAGGGAGGTGTTGAAGATCTCAGTGAACACCGGAGACAGCTGATCAGCACAGTGCTTCAGGGTGGAGGGGAGACAGAGTCCGGGCCCGCTGCTTTGCGGGGGTTCTGCTTTTTAAAGAGCCTGTTGACGTCCCTCTCCAGAATAGTGAGGGTCGTCACTGGGGAGGCGTGAGCCCCCGATGGGCTGGGGGAGGGGGAGATGATGGTCTGTGGCTGGTTGATGGGCCTGTGGGGCGTGGCGTCAGGACTGCTCCATTGTCTTTCAAAGCGACAGTAGAACTCGTTCAGCTCGTCTGCCAGGCGGAGGTCGTTCATGGCGTGGGGGGTTTAGGGCTTGTAGTTGGTGATCTGCCTGAGGCTCTCCAGACAGAAGCAGAGTCACTTGCTGATAGCTGTTGTTGCAGTTTCTCAGAGTACAGTCGTTTAGCATCTGTCAC
>JBAMJR010000521.1:0-39276 GCA_038501785.1 Myoxocephalus aenaeus | reverse complement strand
TTAAGCAGATTTTTAGCCTTGGGAGATGAAATAGGAGCTTGCTCTGTTCACTCCACGCATCGACCCAGTATTGCAGTATTGCTGGGAACGGTGCACCCTTCAAATGCCTTGTGGACAACAAAACACCAATCCAATGGAGCAGTCTGTCGTTGACTTTGATTCTGTCATCAACGATACAAGTCTCAGTCGCTGTCGGTCTTCAGGACATGTGTCAAACAAAGGGCCTGTGTACCTGTTACTGATGCCCCTCTCTCTATTGGAAGGGACAAAAACTGTGCAATGGACACTGTTGCTCTCTTTAAAATGTGGGAACGCCCTCTTTAAAATATGGGCGTGGTAATGGGTGTGGCCTGTTGCTTTGAACACAGCACGTCAACCGAGGCTCACCGTGAGACATTTGACTGGGGCGACTACATTACCTGCTGCTCTTGACAAGAGGGCAGTACTTACTTTGGTTTCTCTTCATAACGCACAAGTCTTTCGCCTTTTACTAAAGACTTCCGTGGAGAGGAACACCAATGAGTTGAACCTATTTTTGACAGGCTTTGCCATTCGGCTGAGCCTTGTGCATTTGTGAAAATAAAATAAAGAGACAGTCTATGCTTTGATCTCACGGTTCTATGCTCTGATCCTCAGGTTCTAAGAAAGAAAGAATGAGATAAATATTGCTCTGATTCTGTGCAGTGATCTCAAGGTGCTATGCTTTGATCCCAAGGTTCTATGCTCAGGTTAACGGTCATTTGGGGGACGATGACTTCCAGGGCATACTTTGTCATACTTTACCCAGGTTTGAGGTCACGTTCTCTGGGTAAAGGTTGGGGAAATGCCCCTATAAAAGTGCATGGGACTCTGGGTCAGAGTCAGGGGAAGTAACAGGGACACTGGGGAACTGGAGGGTCATTTGAGGAAGATGACTTCCAGGGCACACGTGGTCTGACTTTACCCCGGCTTGAGGTCACTTTCTCTGGGTAAAGGTTGGGGAAATGCCCCTATAAAAGTGCATGGGACTCTGGGTCAGAGTCAGGGGAAGTAACAGGGACACTGGGGAACTGGAGGGTCATTTGGAGGAAGATGACTTCCAGGGCACACATTGGCTAACTTTACCCAGGGATAAGGTCACCTTCTCTGGGTAAAAGTTGGGGTCAAGTGACCCCCTTGAACCACCTCTGGAGCTCACCCCCCTAACCCGGCTCACCCTCCGACCCCGTGGACCCACACTTAAGCACACCCCCTGAGTTAAAACCCACTGTGCGCTTGTTTAAAGTCCTGTGCCCCTGGTTCTCTAGAGTAAAGAAAGTCCGGGACAATAGATACACAGAAAAGTGCCAGATGTTAGACGTATGCCCTTGGTTGATGGGTGAGTGGTTGAGGGATTGGGATTGGGCAAGTCACTCCTGGAATAGTTTGTATGCAGAATATACACAATAAACTGAGTGAAAACATTGCTAACTCAAGACGGTTCAGATGAGTCTCTCTCGGGATGCGAACCACCAACCATTGGAACCGGCGTTTTTTTCCTAAAGGTCGCAGAGACTCGAAAGTCGACTCCCCCGACTAAAATGTCCGATGCGCTTCCAACGGTACTATCGGCGAGCTGATCGGACCTTGCTAACCCACTTTTGTTTGATATTTAATTGAGGTCAGGTGTTGATGGGTGAGTGGTTGAGGTAGGGGGAAAGGGATTGGGAAAGTCGCTCCTGGAATAGTTCATATGCAAGAATATACACATCAACTGAGGCAAAACACCGCTAACTCGAGATGGTTCAAATGAGTCTATCTCAAGGTTCTATGCTCTGATCCTCAGGTTCTGAGAAATAAATAATGAGATCAATCTTGCTCTGACATCAGGGTTCTATGCTTTGATCTCAAGGTTCTATGCTCTGACATCAGGGTTCTATGCTTTGATCCCAAGGTTCAATGCTCTGATCCTCAGGCTTGAAGAGAGAAATAATGAGATACATCTTGCTCTGACATCAGGGTTCTATGCATTGATCTCAAGGTTCTATGCTTTGATCTCAAGGTGTTATGCTCTGATCCTCAGGTTCTAAAAAAAGAAAGAAAGAGATACATCTTTACTTAACTAGATGCCTGACCATGGAGCCTGACCATGGAGGGCTGGGGCGGGTGTGCTAAGCAGCTGCCGCTGCTCTGCCTAATTGAAAGAACTGCACCATGACCAGTGAGAAAGGTCCCAGGAGGTCGGCTCAGGACGCAAACCCTTTGTGGTCATCGCTTCTCGGCCTTTTGGCTAAGATCAAGTGTAGTATCTGTTCTTATCAGTTTAATATCTGATATGTCCTCTATACGAGGATATCTTATTAAGCAGATTTTTAGCCTTGGGAGATGAAATAGGAGCTTGCTCTGTTCACTCCACGCATCGACCCGGTATTGCAGTATTGCTGGGAACGGTGCACCCTTCAAATGCCTTGTGGACAACAAAACACCAATCCAATGGAGCAGTCTGTCGTTGACTTTGATTCTGTCATCAACGATACAAGTCTCAGTCGCTGTCGGTCTTCAGGACATGTGTCAAACAAAGGGCCTGTGTACCTGTTACTGATGCCCCTCTCTCTATTGGAAGGGACAAAAACTGTGCAATGGACACTGTTGCTCTCTTTAAAATGTGGGAACGCCCTCTTTAAAATATGGGCGTGGTAATGGGTGTGGCCTGTTGCTTTGAACACAGCACGTCAACCGAGGCTCACCGTGAGACATTTGACTGGGGCGACTACATTACCTGCTGCTCTTGACAAGAGGGCAGTACTTACTTTGGTTTCTCTTCATAACGCACAAGTCTTTCGCCTTTTACTAAAGACTTCCGTGGAGAGGAACACCAATGAGTTGAACCTATTTTTGACAGGCTTTGCCATTCGGCTGAGCCTTGTGCATTTGTGAAAATAAAATAAAGAGACAGTCTATGCTTTGATCTCACGGTTCTATGCTCTGATCCTCAGGTTCTAAGAAAGAAAGAATGAGATAAATATTGCTCTGATTCTGTGCAGTGATCTCAAGGTGCTATGCTTTGATCCCAAGGTTCTATGCTCAGGTTAACGGTCATTTGGGGGACGATGACTTCCAGGGCATACTTTGTCATACTTTACCCAGGTTTGAGGTCACGTTCTCTGGGTAAAGGTTGGGGAAATGCCCCTATAAAAGTGCATGGGACTCTGGGTCAGAGTCAGGGGAAGTAACAGGGACACTGGGGAACTGGAGGGTCATTTGAGGAAGATGACTTCCAGGGCACACGTGGTCTGACTTTACCCCGGCTTGAGGTCACTTTCTCTGGGTAAAGGTTGGGGAAATGCCCCTATAAAAGTGCATGGGACTCTGGGTCAGAGTCAGGGGAAGTAACAGGGACACTGGGGAACTGGAGGGTCATTTGGAGGAAGATGACTTCCAGGGCACACATTGGCTAACTTTACCCAGGGATAAGGTCACCTTCTCTGGGTAAAAGTTGGGGTCAAGTGACCCCCTTGAACCACCTCTGGAGCTCACCCCCCTAACCCGGCTCACCCTCCGACCCCGTGGACCCACACTTAAGCACACCCCCTGAGTTAAAACCCACTGTGCGCTTGTTTAAAGTCCTGTGCCCCTGGTTCTCTAGAGTAAAGAAAGTCCGGGACAATAGATACACAGAAAAGTGCCAGATGTTAGACGTATGCCCTTGGTTGATGGGTGAGTGGTTGAGGGATTGGGATTGGGCAAGTCACTCCTGGAATAGTTTGTATGCAGAATATACACAATAAACTGAGTGAAAACATTGCTAACTCAAGACGGTTCAGATGAGTCTCTCTCGGGATGCGAACCACCAACCATTGGAACCGGCGTTTTTTTCCTAAAGGTCGCAGAGACTCGAAAGTCGACTCCCCCGACTAAAATGTCCGATGCGCTTCCAACGGTACTATCGGCGAGCTGATCGGACCTTGCTAACCCACTTTTGTTTGATATTTAATTGAGGTCAGGTGTTGATGGGTGAGTGGTTGAGGTAGGGGGAAAGGGATTGGGAAAGTCGCTCCTGGAATAGTTCATATGCAAGAATATACACATCAACTGAGGCAAAACACCGCTAACTCGAGATGGTTCAAATGAGTCTATCTCAAGGTTCTATGCTCTGATCCTCAGGTTCTGAGAAATAAATAATGAGATCAATCTTGCTCTGACATCAGGGTTCTATGCTTTGATCTCAAGGTTCTATGCTCTGACATCAGGGTTCTATGCTTTGATCCCAAGGTTCAATGCTCTGATCCTCAGGCTTGAAGAGAGAAATAATGAGATACATCTTGCTCTGACATCAGGGTTCTATGCATTGATCTCAAGGTTCTATGCTTTGATCTCAAGGTGTTATGCTCTGATCCTCAGGTTCTAAAAAAAGAAAGAAAGAGATACATCTTTACTTAACTAGATGCCTGACCATGGAGCCTGACCATGGAGGGCTGGGGCGGGTGTGCTAAGCAGCTGCCGCTGCTCTGCCTAATTGAAAGAACTGCACCATGACCAGTGAGAAAGGTCCCAGGAGGTCGGCTCAGGACGCAAACCCTTTGTGGTCATCGCTTCTCGGCCTTTTGGCTAAGATCAAGTGTAGTATCTGTTCTTATCAGTTTAATATCTGATATGTCCTCTATACGAGGATATCTTATTAAGCAGATTTTTAGCCTTGGGAGATGAAATAGGAGCTTGCTCTGTTCACTCCACGCATCGACCCGGTATTGCAGTATTGCTGGGAACGGTGCACCCTTCAAATGCCTTGTGGACAACAAAACACCAATCCAATGGAGCAGTCTGTCGTTGACTTTGATTCTGTCATCAACGATACAAGTCTCAGTCGCTGTCGGTCTTCAGGACATGTGTCAAACAAAGGGCCTGTGTACCTGTTACTGATGCCCCTCTCTCTATTGGAAGGGACAAAAACTGTGCAATGGACACTGTTGCTCTCTTTAAAATGTGGGAACGCCCTCTTTAAAATATGGGCGTGGTAATGGGTGTGGCCTGTTGCTTTGAACACAGCACGTCAACCGAGGCTCACCGTGAGACATTTGACTGGGACGACTACATTACCTGCTGCTCTTGACAAGAGGGCAGTACTTACTTTGGTTTCTCTTCATAACGCACAAGTCTTTCGCCTTTTACTAAAGACTTCCGTGGAGAGGAACACCAATGAGTTGAACCTATTTTTGACAGGCTTTGCCATTCGGCTGAGCCTTGTGCATTTGTGAAAATAAAATAAAGAGACAGTCTATGCTTTGATCTCACGGTTCTATGCTCTGATCCTCAGGTTCTAAGAAAGAAAGAATGAGATAAATATTGCTCTGATTCTGTGCAGTGATCTCAAGGTGCTATGCTTTGATCCCAAGGTTCTATGCTCAGGTTAACGGTCATTTGGGGGACGATGACTTCCAGGGCATACTTTGTCATACTTTACCCAGGTTTGAGGTCACGTTCTCTGGGTAAAGGTTGGGGAAATGCCCCTATAAAAGTGCATGGGACTCTGGGTCAGAGTCAGGGGAAGTAACAGGGACACTGGGGAACTGGAGGGTCATTTGAGGAAGATGACTTCCAGGGCACACGTGGTCTGACTTTACCCCGGCTTGAGGTCACTTTCTCTGGGTAAAGGTTGGGGAAATGCCCCTATAAAAGTGCATGGGACTCTGGGTCAGAGTCAGGGGAAGTAACAGGGACACTGGGGAACTGGAGGGTCATTTGGAGGAAGATGACTTCCAGGGCACACATTGGCTAACTTTACCCAGGGATAAGGTCACCTTCTCTGGGTAAAAGTTGGGGTCAAGTGACCCCCTTGAACCACCTCTGGAGCTCACCCCCCTAACCCGGCTCACCCTCCGAGCCCGTGGACCCACACTTAAGCACACCCCCTGAGTTAAAACCCACTGTGCGCTTGTTTAAAGTCCTGTGCCCCTGGTTCTCTAGAGTAAAGAAAGTCCGGGACAATAGATACACAGAAAAGTGCCAGATGTTAGACGTATGCCCTTGGTTGATGGGTGAGTGGTTGAGGGATTGGGATTGGGCAAGTCACTCCTGGAATAGTTTGTATGCAGAATATACACAATAAACTGAGTGAAAACATTGCTAACTCAAGACGGTTCAGATGAGTCTCTCTCGGGATGCGAACCACCAACCATTGGAACCGGCGTTTTTTTCCTAAAGGTCGCAGAGACTCGAAAGTCGACTCCCCCGACTAAAATGTCCGATGCGCTTCCAACGGTACTATCGGCGAGCTGATCGGACCTTGCTAACCCACTTTTGTTTGATATTTAATTGAGGTCAGGTGTTGATGGGTGAGTGGTTGAGGTAGGGGGAAAGGGATTGGGAAAGTCGCTCCTGGAATAGTTCATATGCAAGAATATACACATCAACTGAGGCAAAACACCGCTAACTCGAGATGGTTCAAATGAGTCTATCTCAAGGTTCTATGCTCTGATCCTCAGGTTCTGAGAAATAAATAATGAGATCAATCTTGCTCTGACATCAGGGTTCTATGCTTTGATCTCAAGGTTCTATGCTCTGACATCAGGGTTCTATGCTTTGATCCCAAGGTTCAATGCTCTGATCCTCAGGCTTGAAGAGAGAAATAATGAGATACATCTTGCTCTGACATCAGGGTTCTATGCATTGATCTCAAGGTTCTATGCTTTGATCTCAAGGTGTTATGCTCTGATCCTCAGGTTCTAAAAAAAGAAAGAAAGAGATACATCTTTACTTAACTAGATGCCTGACCATGGAGCCTGACCATGGAGGGCTGGGGCGGGTGTGCTAAGCAGCTGCCGCTGCTCTGCCTAATTGAAAGAACTGCACCATGACCAGTGAGAAAGGTCCCAGGAGGTCGGCTCAGGACGCAAACCCTTTGTGGTCATCGCTTCTCGGCCTTTTGGCTAAGATCAAGTGTAGTATCTGTTCTTATCAGTTTAATATCTGATATGTCCTCTATACGAGGATATCTTATTAAGCAGATTTTTAGCCTTGGGAGATGAAATAGGAGCTTGCTCTGTTCACTCCACGCATCGACCCGGTATTGCAGTATTGCTGGGAACGGTGCACCCTTCAAATGCCTTGTGGACAACAAAACACCAATCCAATGGAGCAGTCTGTCGTTGACTTTGATTCTGTCATCAACGATACAAGTCTCAGTCGCTGTCGGTCTTCAGGACATGTGTCAAACAAAGGGCCTGTGTACCTGTTACTGATGCCCCTCTCTCTATTGGAAGGGACAAAAACTGTGCAATGGACACTGTTGCTCTCTTTAAAATGTGGGAACGCCCTCTTTAAAATATGGGCGTGGTAATGGGTGTGGCCTGTTGCTTTGAACACAGCACGTCAACCGAGGCTCACCGTGAGACATTTGACTGGGACGACTACATTACCTGCTGCTCTTGACAAGAGGGCAGTACTTACTTTGGTTTCTCTTCATAACGCACAAGTCTTTCGCCTTTTACTAAAGACTTCCGTGGAGAGGAACACCAATGAGTTGAACCTATTTTTGACAGGCTTTGCCATTCGGCTGAGCCTTGTGCATTTGTGAAAATAAAATAAAGAGACAGTCTATGCTTTGATCTCACGGTTCTATGCTCTGATCCTCAGGTTCTAAGAAAGAAAGAATGAGATAAATATTGCTCTGATTCTGTGCAGTGATCTCAAGGTGCTATGCTTTGATCCCAAGGTTCTATGCTCAGGTTAACGGTCATTTGGGGGACGATGACTTCCAGGGCATACTTTGTCATACTTTACCCAGGTTTGAGGTCACGTTCTCTGGGTAAAGGTTGGGGAAATGCCCCTATAAAAGTGCATGGGACTCTGGGTCAGAGTCAGGGGAAGTAACAGGGACACTGGGGAACTGGAGGGTCATTTGAGGAAGATGACTTCCAGGGCACACGTGGTCTGACTTTACCCCGGCTTGAGGTCACTTTCTCTGGGTAAAGGTTGGGGAAATGCCCCTATAAAAGTGCATGGGACTCTGGGTCAGAGTCAGGGGAAGTAACAGGGACACTGGGGAACTGGAGGGTCATTTGGAGGAAGATGACTTCCAGGGCACACATTGGCTAACTTTACCCAGGGATAAGGTCACCTTCTCTGGGTAAAAGTTGGGGTCAAGTGACCCCCTTGAACCACCTCTGGAGCTCACCCCCCTAACCCGGCTCACCCTCCGACCCCGTGGACCCACACTTAAGCACACCCCCTGAGTTAAAACCCACTGTGCGCTTGTTTAAAGTCCTGTGCCCCTGGTTCTCTAGAGTAAAGAAAGTCCGGGACAATAGATACACAGAAAAGTGCCAGATGTTAGACGTATGCCCTTGGTTGATGGGTGAGTGGTTGAGGGATTGGGATTGGGCAAGTCACTCCTGGAATAGTTTGTATGCAGAATATACACAATAAACTGAGTGAAAACATTGCTAACTCAAGACGGTTCAGATGAGTCTCTCTCGGGATGCGAACCACCAACCATTGGAACCGGCGTTTTTTTCCTAAAGGTCGCAGAGACTCGAAAGTCGACTCCCCCGACTAAAATGTCCGATGCGCTTCCAACGGTACTATCGGCGAGCTGATCGGACCTTGCTAACCCACTTTTGTTTGATATTTAATTGAGGTCAGGTGTTGATGGGTGAGTGGTTGAGGTAGGGGGAAAGGGATTGGGAAAGTCGCTCCTGGAATAGTTCATATGCAAGAATATACACATCAACTGAGGCAAAACACCGCTAACTCGAGATGGTTCAAATGAGTCTATCTCAAGGTTCTATGCTCTGATCCTCAGGTTCTGAGAAATAAATAATGAGATCAATCTTGCTCTGACATCAGGGTTCTATGCTTTGATCTCAAGGTTCTATGCTCTGACATCAGGGTTCTATGCTTTGATCCCAAGGTTCAATGCTCTGATCCTCAGGCTTGAAGAGAGAAATAATGAGATACATCTTGCTCTGACATCAGGGTTCTATGCATTGATCTCAAGGTTCTATGCTTTGATCTCAAGGTGTTATGCTCTGATCCTCAGGTTCTAAAAAAAGAAAGAAAGAGATACATCTTTACTTAACTAGATGCCTGACCATGGAGCCTGACCATGGAGGGCTGGGGCGGGTGTGCTAAGCAGCTGCCGCTGCTCTGCCTAATTGAAAGAACTGCACCATGACCAGTGAGAAAGGTCCCAGGAGGTCGGCTCAGGACGCAAACCCTTTGTGGTCATCGCTTCTCGGCCTTTTGGCTAAGATCAAGTGTAGTATCTGTTCTTATCAGTTTAATATCTGATATGTCCTCTATACGAGGATATCTTATTAAGCAGATTTTTAGCCTTGGGAGATGAAATAGGAGCTTGCTCTGTTCACTCCACGCATCGACCCGGTATTGCAGTATTGCTGGGAACGGTGCACCCTTCAAATGCCTTGTGGACAACAAAACACCAATCCAATGGAGCAGTCTGTCGTTGACTTTGATTCTGTCATCAACGATACAAGTCTCAGTCGCTGTCGGTCTTCAGGACATGTGTCAAACAAAGGGCCTGTGTACCTGTTACTGATGCCCCTCTCTCTATTGGAAGGGACAAAAACTGTGCAATGGACACTGTTGCTCTCTTTAAAATGTGGGAACGCCCTCTTTAAAATATGGACGTGGTAATGGGTGTGGCCTGTTGCTTTGAACACAGCACGTCAACCGAGGCTCACCGTGAGACATTTGACTGGGACGACTACATTACCTGCTGCTCTTGACAAGAGGGCAGTACTTACTTTGGTTTCTCTTCATAACGCACAAGTCTTTCGCCTTTTACTAAAGACTTCCGTGGAGAGGAACACCAATGAGTTGAACCTATTTTTGACAGGCTTTGCCATTCGGCTGAGCCTTGTGCATTTGTGAAAATAAAATAAAGAGACAGTCTATGCTTTGATCTCACGGTTCTATGCTCTGATCCTCAGGTTCTAAGAAAGAAAGAATGAGATAAATATTGCTCTGATTCTGTGCAGTGATCTCAAGGTGCTATGCTTTGATCCCAAGGTTCTATGCTCAGGTTAACGGTCATTTGGGGGACGATGACTTCCAGGGCATACTTTGTCATACTTTACCCAGGTTTGAGGTCACGTTCTCTGGGTAAAGGTTGGGGAAATGCCCCTATAAAAGTGCATGGGACTCTGGGTCAGAGTCAGGGGAAGTAACAGGGACACTGGGGAACTGGAGGGTCATTTGAGGAAGATGACTTCCAGGGCACACGTGGTCTGACTTTACCCCGGCTTGAGGTCACTTTCTCTGGGTAAAGGTTGGGGAAATGCCCCTATAAAAGTGCATGGGACTCTGGGTCAGAGTCAGGGGAAGTAACAGGGACACTGGGGAACTGGAGGGTCATTTGGAGGAAGATGACTTCCAGGGCACACATTGGCTAACTTTACCCAGGGATAAGGTCACCTTCTCTGGGTAAAAGTTGGGGTCAAGTGACCCCCTTGAACCACCTCTGGAGCTCACCCCCCTAACCCGGCTCACCCTCCGACCCCGTGGACCCACACTTAAGCACACCCCCTGAGTTAAAACCCACTGTGCGCTTGTTTAAAGTCCTGTGCCCCTGGTTCTCTAGAGTAAAGAAAGTCCGGGACAATAGATACACAGAAAAGTGCCAGATGTTAGACGTATGCCCTTGGTTGATGGGTGAGTGGTTGAGGGATTGGGATTGGGCAAGTCACTCCTGGAATAGTTTGTATGCAGAATATACACAATAAACTGAGTGAAAACATTGCTAACTCAAGACGGTTCAGATGAGTCTCTCTCGGGATGCGAACCACCAACCATTGGAACCGGCGTTTTTTTCCTAAAGGTCGCAGAGACTCGAAAGTCGACTCCCCCGACTAAAATGTCCGATGCGCTTCCAACGGTACTATCGGCGAGCTGATCGGACCTTGCTAACCCACTTTTGTTTGATATTTAATTGAGGTCAGGTGTTGATGGGTGAGTGGTTGAGGTAGGGGGAAAGGGATTGGGAAAGTCGCTCCTGGAATAGTTCATATGCAAGAATATACACATCAACTGAGGCAAAACACCGCTAACTCGAGATGGTTCAAATGAGTCTATCTCAAGGTTCTATGCTCTGATCCTCAGGTTCTGAGAAATAAATAATGAGATCAATCTTGCTCTGACATCAGGGTTCTATGCTTTGATCTCAAGGTTCTATGCTCTGACATCAGGGTTCTATGCTTTGATCCCAAGGTTCAATGCTCTGATCCTCAGGCTTGAAGAGAGAAATAATGAGATACATCTTGCTCTGACATCAGGGTTCTATGCATTGATCTCAAGGTTCTATGCTTTGATCTCAAGGTGTTATGCTCTGATCCTCAGGTTCTAAAAAAAGAAAGAAAGAGATACATCTTTACTTAACTAGATGCCTGACCATGGAGCCTGACCATGGAGGGCTGGGGCGGGTGTGCTAAGCAGCTGCCGCTGCTCTGCCTAATTGAAAGAACTGCACCATGACCAGTGAGAAAGGTCCCAGGAGGTCGGCTCAGGACGCAAACCCTTTGTGGTCATCGCTTCTCGGCCTTTTGGCTAAGATCAAGTGTAGTATCTGTTCTTATCAGTTTAATATCTGATATGTCCTCTATACGAGGATATCTTATTAAGCAGATTTTTAGCCTTGGGAGATGAAATAGGAGCTTGCTCTGTTCACTCCACGCATCGACCCGGTATTGCAGTATTGCTGGGAACGGTGCACCCTTCAAATGCCTTGTGGACAACAAAACACCAATCCAATGGAGCAGTCTGTCGTTGACTTTGATTCTGTCATCAACGATACAAGTCTCAGTCGCTGTCGGTCTTCAGGACATGTGTCAAACAAAGGGCCTGTGTACCTGTTACTGATGCCCCTCTCTCTATTGGAAGGGACAAAAACTGTGCAATGGACACTGTTGCTCTCTTTAAAATGTGGGAACGCCCTCTTTAAAATATGGGCGTGGTAATGGGTGTGGCCTGTTGCTTTGAACACAGCACGTCAACCGAGGCTCACCGTGAGACATTTGACTGGGACGACTACATTACCTGCTGCTCTTGACAAGAGGGCAGTACTTACTTTGGTTTCTCTTCATAACGCACAAGTCTTTCGCCTTTTACTAAAGACTTCCGTGGAGAGGAACACCAATGAGTTGAACCTATTTTTGACAGGCTTTGCCATTCGGCTGAGCCTTGTGCATTTGTGAAAATAAAATAAAGAGACAGTCTATGCTTTGATCTCACGGTTCTATGCTCTGATCCTCAGGTTCTAAGAAAGAAAGAATGAGATAAATATTGCTCTGATTCTGTGCAGTGATCTCAAGGTGCTATGCTTTGATCCCAAGGTTCTATGCTCAGGTTAACGGTCATTTGGGGGACGATGACTTCCAGGGCATACTTTGTCATACTTTACCCAGGTTTGAGGTCACGTTCTCTGGGTAAAGGTTGGGGAAATGCCCCTATAAAAGTGCATGGGACTCTGGGTCAGAGTCAGGGGAAGTAACAGGGACACTGGGGAACTGGAGGGTCATTTGAGGAAGATGACTTCCAGGGCACACGTGGTCTGACTTTACCCCGGCTTGAGGTCACTTTCTCTGGGTAAAGGTTGGGGAAATGCCCCTATAAAAGTGCATGGGACTCTGGGTCAGAGTCAGGGGAAGTAACAGGGACACTGGGGAACTGGAGGGTCATTTGGAGGAAGATGACTTCCAGGGCACACATTGGCTAACTTTACCCAGGGATAAGGTCACCTTCTCTGGGTAAAAGTTGGGGTCAAGTGACCCCCTTGAACCACCTCTGGAGCTCACCCCCCTAACCCGGCTCACCCTCCGACCCCGTGGACCCACACTTAAGCACACCCCCTGAGTTAAAACCCACTGTGCGCTTGTTTAAAGTCCTGTGCCCCTGGTTCTCTAGAGTAAAGAAAGTCCGGGACAATAGATACACAGAAAAGTGCCAGATGTTAGACGTATGCCCTTGGTTGATGGGTGAGTGGTTGAGGGATTGGGATTGGGCAAGTCACTCCTGGAATAGTTTGTATGCAGAATATACACAATAAACTGAGTGAAAACATTGCTAACTCAAGACGGTTCAGATGAGTCTCTCTCGGGATGCGAACCACCAACCATTGGAACCGGCGTTTTTTTCCTAAAGGTCGCAGAGACTCGAAAGTCGACTCCCCCGACTAAAATGTCCGATGCGCTTCCAACGGTACTATCGGCGAGCTGATCGGACCTTGCTAACCCACTTTTGTTTGATATTTAATTGAGGTCAGGTGTTGATGGGTGAGTGGTTGAGGTAGGGGGAAAGGGATTGGGAAAGTCGCTCCTGGAATAGTTCATATGCAAGAATATACACATCAACTGAGGCAAAACACCGCTAACTCGAGATGGTTCAAATGAGTCTATCTCAAGGTTCTATGCTCTGATCCTCAGGTTCTGAGAAATAAATAATGAGATCAATCTTGCTCTGACATCAGGGTTCTATGCTTTGATCTCAAGGTTCTATGCTCTGACATCAGGGTTCTATGCTTTGATCCCAAGGTTCAATGCTCTGATCCTCAGGCTTGAAGAGAGAAATAATGAGATACATCTTGCTCTGACATCAGGGTTCTATGCATTGATCTCAAGGTTCTATGCTTTGATCTCAAGGTGTTATGCTCTGATCCTCAGGTTCTAAAAAAAGAAAGAAAGAGATACATCTTTACTTAACTAGATGCCTGACCATGGAGCCTGACCATGGAGGGCTGGGGCGGGTGTGCTAAGCAGCTGCCGCTGCTCTGCCTAATTGAAAGAACTGCACCATGACCAGTGAGAAAGGTCCCAGGAGGTCGGCTCAGGACGCAAACCCTTTGTGGTCATCGCTTCTCGGCCTTTTGGCTAAGATCAAGTGTAGTATCTGTTCTTATCAGTTTAATATCTGATATGTCCTCTATACGAGGATATCTTATTAAGCAGATTTTTAGCCTTGGGAGATGAAATAGGAGCTTGCTCTGTTCACTCCACGCATCGACCCGGTATTGCAGTATTGCTGGGAACGGTGCACCCTTCAAATGCCTTGTGGACAACAAAACACCAATCCAATGGAGCAGTCTGTCGTTGACTTTGATTCTGTCATCAACGATACAAGTCTCAGTCGCTGTCGGTCTTCAGGACATGTGTCAAACAAAGGGCCTGTGTACCTGTTACTGATGCCCCTCTCTCTATTGGAAGGGACAAAAACTGTGCAATGGACACTGTTGCTCTCTTTAAAATGTGGGAACGCCCTCTTTAAAATATGGGCGTGGTAATGGGTGTGGCCTGTTGCTTTGAACACAGCACGTCAACCGAGGCTCACCGTGAGACATTTGACTGGGACGACTACATTACCTGCTGCTCTTGACAAGAGGGCAGTACTTACTTTGGTTTCTCTTCATAACGCACAAGTCTTTCGCCTTTTACTAAAGACTTCCGTGGAGAGGAACACCAATGAGTTGAACCTATTTTTGACAGGCTTTGCCATTCGGCTGAGCCTTGTGCATTTGTGAAAATAAAATAAAGAGACAGTCTATGCTTTGATCTCACGGTTCTATGCTCTGATCCTCAGGTTCTAAGAAAGAAAGAATGAGATAAATATTGCTCTGATTCTGTGCAGTGATCTCAAGGTGCTATGCTTTGATCCCAAGGTTCTATGCTCAGGTTAACGGTCATTTGGGGGACGATGACTTCCAGGGCATACTTTGTCATACTTTACCCAGGTTTGAGGTCACGTTCTCTGGGTAAAGGTTGGGGAAATGCCCCTATAAAAGTGCATGGGACTCTGGGTCAGAGTCAGGGGAAGTAACAGGGACACTGGGGAACTGGAGGGTCATTTGAGGAAGATGACTTCCAGGGCACACGTGGTCTGACTTTACCCCGGCTTGAGGTCACTTTCTCTGGGTAAAGGTTGGGGAAATGCCCCTATAAAAGTGCATGGGACTCTGGGTCAGAGTCAGGGGAAGTAACAGGGACACTGGGGAACTGGAGGGTCATTTGGAGGAAGATGACTTCCAGGGCACACATTGGCTAACTTTACCCAGGGATAAGGTCACCTTCTCTGGGTAAAAGTTGGGGTCAAGTGACCCCCTTGAACCACCTCTGGAGCTCACCCCCCTAACCCGGCTCACCCTCCGACCCCGTGGACCCACACTTAAGCACACCCCCTGAGTTAAAACCCACTGTGCGCTTGTTTAAAGTCCTGTGCCCCTGGTTCTCTAGAGTAAAGAAAGTCCGGGACAATAGATACACAGAAAAGTGCCAGATGTTAGACGTATGCCCTTGGTTGATGGGTGAGTGGTTGAGGGATTGGGATTGGGCAAGTCACTCCTGGAATAGTTTGTATGCAGAATATACACAATAAACTGAGTGAAAACATTGCTAACTCAAGACGGTTCAGATGAGTCTCTCTCGGGATGCGAACCACCAACCATTGGAACCGGCGTTTTTTTCCTAAAGGTCGCAGAGACTCGAAAGTCGACTCCCCCGACTAAAATGTCCGATGCGCTTCCAACGGTACTATCGGCGAGCTGATCGGACCTTGCTAACCCACTTTTGTTTGATATTTAATTGAGGTCAGGTGTTGATGGGTGAGTGGTTGAGGTAGGGGGAAAGGGATTGGGAAAGTCGCTCCTGGAATAGTTCATATGCAAGAATATACACATCAACTGAGGCAAAACACCGCTAACTCGAGATGGTTCAAATGAGTCTATCTCAAGGTTCTATGCTCTGATCCTCAGGTTCTGAGAAATAAATAATGAGATCAATCTTGCTCTGACATCAGGGTTCTATGCTTTGATCTCAAGGTTCTATGCTCTGACATCAGGGTTCTATGCTTTGATCCCAAGGTTCAATGCTCTGATCCTCAGGCTTGAAGAGAGAAATAATGAGATACATCTTGCTCTGACATCAGGGTTCTATGCATTGATCTCAAGGTTCTATGCTTTGATCTCAAGGTGTTATGCTCTGATCCTCAGGTTCTAAAAAAAGAAAGAAAGAGATACATCTTTACTTAACTAGATGCCTGACCATGGAGCCTGACCATGGAGGGCTGGGGCGGGTGTGCTAAGCAGCTGCCGCTGCTCTGCCTAATTGAAAGAACTGCACCATGACCAGTGAGAAAGGTCCCAGGAGGTCGGCTCAGGACGCAAACCCTTTGTGGTCATCGCTTCTCGGCCTTTTGGCTAAGATCAAGTGTAGTATCTGTTCTTATCAGTTTAATATCTGATATGTCCTCTATACGAGGATATCTTATTAAGCAGATTTTTAGCCTTGGGAGATGAAATAGGAGCTTGCTCTGTTCACTCCACGCATCGACCCGGTATTGCAGTATTGCTGGGAACGGTGCACCCTTCAAATGCCTTGTGGACAACAAAACACCAATCCAATGGAGCAGTCTGTCGTTGACTTTGATTCTGTCATCAACGATACAAGTCTCAGTCGCTGTCGGTCTTCAGGACATGTGTCAAACAAAGGGCCTGTGTACCTGTTACTGATGCCCCTCTCTCTATTGGAAGGGACAAAAACTGTGCAATGGACACTGTTGCTCTCTTTAAAATGTGGGAACGCCCTCTTTAAAATATGGACGTGGTAATGGGTGTGGCCTGTTGCTTTGAACACAGCACGTCAACCGAGGCTCACCGTGAGACATTTGACTGGGACGACTACATTACCTGCTGCTCTTGACAAGAGGGCAGTACTTACTTTGGTTTCTCTTCATAACGCACAAGTCTTTCGCCTTTTACTAAAGACTTCCGTGGAGAGGAACACCAATGAGTTGAACCTATTTTTGACAGGCTTTGCCATTCGGCTGAGCCTTGTGCATTTGTGAAAATAAAATAAAGAGACAGTCTATGCTTTGATCTCACGGTTCTATGCTCTGATCCTCAGGTTCTAAGAAAGAAAGAATGAGATAAATATTGCTCTGATTCTGTGCAGTGATCTCAAGGTGCTATGCTTTGATCCCAAGGTTCTATGCTCAGGTTAACGGTCATTTGGGGGACGATGACTTCCAGGGCATACTTTGTCATACTTTACCCAGGTTTGAGGTCACGTTCTCTGGGTAAAGGTTGGGGAAATGCCCCTATAAAAGTGCATGGGACTCTGGGTCAGAGTCAGGGGAAGTAACAGGGACACTGGGGAACTGGAGGGTCATTTGAGGAAGATGACTTCCAGGGCACACGTGGTCTGACTTTACCCCGGCTTGAGGTCACTTTCTCTGGGTAAAGGTTGGGGAAATGCCCCTATAAAAGTGCATGGGACTCTGGGTCAGAGTCAGGGGAAGTAACAGGGACACTGGGGAACTGGAGGGTCATTTGGAGGAAGATGACTTCCAGGGCACACATTGGCTAACTTTACCCAGGGATAAGGTCACCTTCTCTGGGTAAAAGTTGGGGTCAAGTGACCCCCTTGAACCACCTCTGGAGCTCACCCCCCTAACCCGGCTCACCCTCCGACCCCGTGGACCCACACTTAAGCACACCCCCTGAGTTAAAACCCACTGTGCGCTTGTTTAAAGTCCTGTGCCCCTGGTTCTCTAGAGTAAAGAAAGTCCGGGACAATAGATACACAGAAAAGTGCCAGATGTTAGACGTATGCCCTTGGTTGATGGGTGAGTGGTTGAGGGATTGGGATTGGGCAAGTCACTCCTGGAATAGTTTGTATGCAGAATATACACAATAAACTGAGTGAAAACATTGCTAACTCAAGACGGTTCAGATGAGTCTCTCTCGGGATGCGAACCACCAACCATTGGAACCGGCGTTTTTTTCCTAAAGGTCGCAGAGACTCGAAAGTCGACTCCCCCGACTAAAATGTCCGATGCGCTTCCAACGGTACTATCGGCGAGCTGATCGGACCTTGCTAACCCACTTTTGTTTGATATTTAATTGAGGTCAGGTGTTGATGGGTGAGTGGTTGAGGTAGGGGGAAAGGGATTGGGAAAGTCGCTCCTGGAATAGTTCATATGCAAGAATATACACATCAACTGAGGCAAAACACCGCTAACTCGAGATGGTTCAAATGAGTCTATCTCAAGGTTCTATGCTCTGATCCTCAGGTTCTGAGAAATAAATAATGAGATCAATCTTGCTCTGACATCAGGGTTCTATGCTTTGATCTCAAGGTTCTATGCTCTGACATCAGGGTTCTATGCTTTGATCCCAAGGTTCAATGCTCTGATCCTCAGGCTTGAAGAGAGAAATAATGAGATACATCTTGCTCTGACATCAGGGTTCTATGCATTGATCTCAAGGTTCTATGCTTTGATCTCAAGGTGTTATGCTCTGATCCTCAGGTTCTAAAAAAAGAAAGAAAGAGATACATCTTTACTTAACTAGATGCCTGACCATGGAGCCTGACCATGGAGGGCTGGGGCGGGTGTGCTAAGCAGCTGCCGCTGCTCTGCCTAATTGAAAGAACTGCACCATGACCAGTGAGAAAGGTCCCAGGAGGTCGGCTCAGGACGCAAACCCTTTGTGGTCATCGCTTCTCGGCCTTTTGGCTAAGATCAAGTGTAGTATCTGTTCTTATCAGTTTAATATCTGATATGTCCTCTATACGAGGATATCTTATTAAGCAGATTTTTAGCCTTGGGAGATGAAATAGGAGCTTGCTCTGTTCACTCCACGCATCGACCCGGTATTGCAGTATTGCTGGGAACGGTGCACCCTTCAAATGCCTTGTGGACAACAAAACACCAATCCAATGGAGCAGTCTGTCGTTGACTTTGATTCTGTCATCAACGATACAAGTCTCAGTCGCTGTCGGTCTTCAGGACATGTGTCAAACAAAGGGCCTGTGTACCTGTTACTGATGCCCCTCTCTCTATTGGAAGGGACAAAAACTGTGCAATGGACACTGTTGCTCTCTTTAAAATGTGGGAACGCCCTCTTTAAAATATGGGCGTGGTAATGGGTGTGGCCTGTTGCTTTGAACACAGCACGTCAACCGAGGCTCACCGTGAGACATTTGACTGGGACGACTACATTACCTGCTGCTCTTGACAAGAGGGCAGTACTTACTTTGGTTTCTCTTCATAACGCACAAGTCTTTCGCCTTTTACTAAAGACTTCCGTGGAGAGGAACACCAATGAGTTGAACCTATTTTTGACAGGCTTTGCCATTCGGCTGAGCCTTGTGCATTTGTGAAAATAAAATAAAGAGACAGTCTATGCTTTGATCTCACGGTTCTATGCTCTGATCCTCAGGTTCTAAGAAAGAAAGAATGAGATAAATATTGCTCTGATTCTGTGCAGTGATCTCAAGGTGCTATGCTTTGATCCCAAGGTTCTATGCTCAGGTTAACGGTCATTTGGGGGACGATGACTTCCAGGGCATACTTTGTCATACTTTACCCAGGTTTGAGGTCACGTTCTCTGGGTAAAGGTTGGGGAAATGCCCCTATAAAAGTGCATGGGACTCTGGGTCAGAGTCAGGGGAAGTAACAGGGACACTGGGGAACTGGAGGGTCATTTGAGGAAGATGACTTCCAGGGCACACGTGGTCTGACTTTACCCCGGCTTGAGGTCACTTTCTCTGGGTAAAGGTTGGGGAAATGCCCCTATAAAAGTGCATGGGACTCTGGGTCAGAGTCAGGGGAAGTAACAGGGACACTGGGGAACTGGAGGGTCATTTGGAGGAAGATGACTTCCAGGGCACACATTGGCTAACTTTACCCAGGGATAAGGTCACCTTCTCTGGGTAAAAGTTGGGGTCAAGTGACCCCCTTGAACCACCTCTGGAGCTCACCCCCCTAACCCGGCTCACCCTCCGACCCCGTGGACCCACACTTAAGCACACCCCCTGAGTTAAAACCCACTGTGCGCTTGTTTAAAGTCCTGTGCCCCTGGTTCTCTAGAGTAAAGAAAGTCCGGGACAATAGATACACAGAAAAGTGCCAGATGTTAGACGTATGCCCTTGGTTGATGGGTGAGTGGTTGAGGGATTGGGATTGGGCAAGTCACTCCTGGAATAGTTTGTATGCAGAATATACACAATAAACTGAGTGAAAACATTGCTAACTCAAGACGGTTCAGATGAGTCTCTCTCGGGATGCGAACCACCAACCATTGGAACCGGCGTTTTTTTCCTAAAGGTCGCAGAGACTCGAAAGTCGACTCCCCCGACTAAAATGTCCGATGCGCTTCCAACGGTACTATCGGCGAGCTGATCGGACCTTGCTAACCCACTTTTGTTTGATATTTAATTGAGGTCAGGTGTTGATGGGTGAGTGGTTGAGGTAGGGGGAAAGGGATTGGGAAAGTCGCTCCTGGAATAGTTCATATGCAAGAATATACACATCAACTGAGGCAAAACACCGCTAACTCGAGATGGTTCAAATGAGTCTATCTCAAGGTTCTATGCTCTGATCCTCAGGTTCTGAGAAATAAATAATGAGATCAATCTTGCTCTGACATCAGGGTTCTATGCTTTGATCTCAAGGTTCTATGCTCTGACATCAGGGTTCTATGCTTTGATCCCAAGGTTCAATGCTCTGATCCTCAGGCTTGAAGAGAGAAATAATGAGATACATCTTGCTCTGACATCAGGGTTCTATGCATTGATCTCAAGGTTCTATGCTTTGATCTCAAGGTGTTATGCTCTGATCCTCAGGTTCTAAAAAAAGAAAGAAAGAGATACATCTTTACTTAACTAGATGCCTGACCATGGAGCCTGACCATGGAGGGCTGGGGCGGGTGTGCTAAGCAGCTGCCGCTGCTCTGCCTAATTGAAAGAACTGCACCATGACCAGTGAGAAAGGTCCCAGGAGGTCGGCTCAGGACGCAAACCCTTTGTGGTCATCGCTTCTCGGCCTTTTGGCTAAGATCAAGTGTAGTATCTGTTCTTATCAGTTTAATATCTGATATGTCCTCTATACGAGGATATCTTATTAAGCAGATTTTTAGCCTTGGGAGATGAAATAGGAGCTTGCTCTGTTCACTCCACGCATCGACCCGGTATTGCAGTATTGCTGGGAACGGTGCACCCTTCAAATGCCTTGTGGACAACAAAACACCAATCCAATGGAGCAGTCTGTCGTTGACTTTGATTCTGTCATCAACGATACAAGTCTCAGTCGCTGTCGGTCTTCAGGACATGTGTCAAACAAAGGGCCTGTGTACCTGTTACTGATGCCCCTCTCTCTATTGGAAGGGACAAAAACTGTGCAATGGACACTGTTGCTCTCTTTAAAATGTGGGAACGCCCTCTTTAAAATATGGACGTGGTAATGGGTGTGGCCTGTTGCTTTGAACACAGCACGTCAACCGAGGCTCACCGTGAGACATTTGACTGGGACGACTACATTACCTGCTGCTCTTGACAAGAGGGCAGTACTTACTTTGGTTTCTCTTCATAACGCACAAGTCTTTCGCCTTTTACTAAAGACTTCCGTGGAGAGGAACACCAATGAGTTGAACCTATTTTTGACAGGCTTTGCCATTCGGCTGAGCCTTGTGCATTTGTGAAAATAAAATAAAGAGACAGTCTATGCTTTGATCTCACGGTTCTATGCTCTGATCCTCAGGTTCTAAGAAAGAAAGAATGAGATAAATATTGCTCTGATTCTGTGCAGTGATCTCAAGGTGCTATGCTTTGATCCCAAGGTTCTATGCTCAGGTTAACGGTCATTTGGGGGACGATGACTTCCAGGGCATACTTTGTCATACTTTACCCAGGTTTGAGGTCACGTTCTCTGGGTAAAGGTTGGGGAAATGCCCCTATAAAAGTGCATGGGACTCTGGGTCAGAGTCAGGGGAAGTAACAGGGACACTGGGGAACTGGAGGGTCATTTGAGGAAGATGACTTCCAGGGCACACGTGGTCTGACTTTACCCCGGCTTGAGGTCACTTTCTCTGGGTAAAGGTTGGGGAAATGCCCCTATAAAAGTGCATGGGACTCTGGGTCAGAGTCAGGGGAAGTAACAGGGACACTGGGGAACTGGAGGGTCATTTGGAGGAAGATGACTTCCAGGGCACACATTGGCTAACTTTACCCAGGGATAAGGTCACCTTCTCTGGGTAAAAGTTGGGGTCAAGTGACCCCCTTGAACCACCTCTGGAGCTCACCCCCCTAACCCGGCTCACCCTCCGACCCCGTGGACCCACACTTAAGCACACCCCCTGAGTTAAAACCCACTGTGCGCTTGTTTAAAGTCCTGTGCCCCTGGTTCTCTAGAGTAAAGAAAGTCCGGGACAATAGATACACAGAAAAGTGCCAGATGTTAGACGTATGCCCTTGGTTGATGGGTGAGTGGTTGAGGGATTGGGATTGGGCAAGTCACTCCTGGAATAGTTTGTATGCAGAATATACACAATAAACTGAGTGAAAACATTGCTAACTCAAGACGGTTCAGATGAGTCTCTCTCGGGATGCGAACCACCAACCATTGGAACCGGCGTTTTTTTCCTAAAGGTCGCAGAGACTCGAAAGTCGACTCCCCCGACTAAAATGTCCGATGCGCTTCCAACGGTACTATCGGCGAGCTGATCGGACCTTGCTAACCCACTTTTGTTTGATATTTAATTGAGGTCAGGTGTTGATGGGTGAGTGGTTGAGGTAGGGGGAAAGGGATTGGGAAAGTCGCTCCTGGAATAGTTCATATGCAAGAATATACACATCAACTGAGGCAAAACACCGCTAACTCGAGATGGTTCAAATGAGTCTATCTCAAGGTTCTATGCTCTGATCCTCAGGTTCTGAGAAATAAATAATGAGATCAATCTTGCTCTGACATCAGGGTTCTATGCTTTGATCTCAAGGTTCTATGCTCTGACATCAGGGTTCTATGCTTTGATCCCAAGGTTCAATGCTCTGATCCTCAGGCTTGAAGAGAGAAATAATGAGATACATCTTGCTCTGACATCAGGGTTCTATGCATTGATCTCAAGGTTCTATGCTTTGATCTCAAGGTGTTATGCTCTGATCCTCAGGTTCTAAAAAAAGAAAGAAAGAGATACATCTTTACTTAACTAGATGCCTGACCATGGAGCCTGACCATGGAGGGCTGGGGCGGGTGTGCTAAGCAGCTGCCGCTGCTCTGCCTAATTGAAAGAACTGCACCATGACCAGTGAGAAAGGTCCCAGGAGGTCGGCTCAGGACGCAAACCCTTTGTGGTCATCGCTTCTCGGCCTTTTGGCTAAGATCAAGTGTAGTATCTGTTCTTATCAGTTTAATATCTGATATGTCCTCTATACGAGGATATCTTATTAAGCAGATTTTTAGCCTTGGGAGATGAAATAGGAGCTTGCTCTGTTCACTCCACGCATCGACCCGGTATTGCAGTATTGCTGGGAACGGTGCACCCTTCAAATGCCTTGTGGACAACAAAACACCAATCCAATGGAGCAGTCTGTCGTTGACTTTGATTCTGTCATCAACGATACAAGTCTCAGTCGCTGTCGGTCTTCAGGACATGTGTCAAACAAAGGGCCTGTGTACCTGTTACTGATGCCCCTCTCTCTATTGGAAGGGACAAAAACTGTGCAATGGACACTGTTGCTCTCTTTAAAATGTGGGAACGCCCTCTTTAAAATATGGACGTGGTAATGGGTGTGGCCTGTTGCTTTGAACACAGCACGTCAACCGAGGCTCACCGTGAGACATTTGACTGGGACGACTACATTACCTGCTGCTCTTGACAAGAGGGCAGTACTTACTTTGGTTTCTCTTCATAACGCACAAGTCTTTCGCCTTTTACTAAAGACTTCCGTGGAGAGGAACACCAATGAGTTGAACCTATTTTTGACAGGCTTTGCCATTCGGCTGAGCCTTGTGCATTTGTGAAAATAAAATAAAGAGACAGTCTATGCTTTGATCTCACGGTTCTATGCTCTGATCCTCAGGTTCTAAGAAAGAAAGAATGAGATAAATATTGCTCTGATTCTGTGCAGTGATCTCAAGGTGCTATGCTTTGATCCCAAGGTTCTATGCTCAGGTTAACGGTCATTTGGGGGACGATGACTTCCAGGGCATACTTTGTCATACTTTACCCAGGTTTGAGGTCACGTTCTCTGGGTAAAGGTTGGGGAAATGCCCCTATAAAAGTGCATGGGACTCTGGGTCAGAGTCAGGGGAAGTAACAGGGACACTGGGGAACTGGAGGGTCATTTGAGGAAGATGACTTCCAGGGCACACGTGGTCTGACTTTACCCCGGCTTGAGGTCACTTTCTCTGGGTAAAGGTTGGGGAAATGCCCCTATAAAAGTGCATGGGACTCTGGGTCAGAGTCAGGGGAAGTAACAGGGACACTGGGGAACTGGAGGGTCATTTGGAGGAAGATGACTTCCAGGGCACACATTGGCTAACTTTACCCAGGGATAAGGTCACCTTCTCTGGGTAAAAGTTGGGGTCAAGTGACCCCCTTGAACCACCTCTGGAGCTCACCCCCCTAACCCGGCTCACCCTCCGACCCCGTGGACCCACACTTAAGCACACCCCCTGAGTTAAAACCCACTGTGCGCTTGTTTAAAGTCCTGTGCCCCTGGTTCTCTAGAGTAAAGAAAGTCCGGGACAATAGATACACAGAAAAGTGCCAGATGTTAGACGTATGCCCTTGGTTGATGGGTGAGTGGTTGAGGGATTGGGATTGGGCAAGTCACTCCTGGAATAGTTTGTATGCAGAATATACACAATAAACTGAGTGAAAACATTGCTAACTCAAGACGGTTCAGATGAGTCTCTCTCGGGATGCGAACCACCAACCATTGGAACCGGCGTTTTTTTCCTAAAGGTCGCAGAGACTCGAAAGTCGACTCCCCCGACTAAAATGTCCGATGCGCTTCCAACGGTACTATCGGCGAGCTGATCGGACCTTGCTAACCCACTTTTGTTTGATATTTAATTGAGGTCAGGTGTTGATGGGTGAGTGGTTGAGGTAGGGGGAAAGGGATTGGGAAAGTCGCTCCTGGAATAGTTCATATGCAAGAATATACACATCAACTGAGGCAAAACACCGCTAACTCGAGATGGTTCAAATGAGTCTATCTCAAGGTTCTATGCTCTGATCCTCAGGTTCTGAGAAATAAATAATGAGATCAATCTTGCTCTGACATCAGGGTTCTATGCTTTGATCTCAAGGTTCTATGCTCTGACATCAGGGTTCTATGCTTTGATCCCAAGGTTCAATGCTCTGATCCTCAGGCTTGAAGAGAGAAATAATGAGATACATCTTGCTCTGACATCAGGGTTCTATGCATTGATCTCAAGGTTCTATGCTTTGATCTCAAGGTGTTATGCTCTGATCCTCAGGTTCTAAAAAAAGAAAGAAAGAGATACATCTTTACTTAACTAGATGCCTGACCATGGAGCCTGACCATGGAGGGCTGGGGCGGGTGTGCTAAGCAGCTGCCGCTGCTCTGCCTAATTGAAAGAACTGCACCATGACCAGTGAGAAAGGTCCCAGGAGGTCGGCTCAGGACGCAAACCCTTTGTGGTCATCGCTTCTCGGCCTTTTGGCTAAGATCAAGTGTAGTATCTGTTCTTATCAGTTTAATATCTGATATGTCCTCTATACGAGGATATCTTATTAAGCAGATTTTTAGCCTTGGGAGATGAAATAGGAGCTTGCTCTGTTCACTCCACGCATCGACCCGGTATTGCAGTATTGCTGGGAACGGTGCACCCTTCAAATGCCTTGTGGACAACAAAACACCAATCCAATGGAGCAGTCTGTCGTTGACTTTGATTCTGTCATCAACGATACAAGTCTCAGTCGCTGTCGGTCTTCAGGACATGTGTCAAACAAAGGGCCTGTGTACCTGTTACTGATGCCCCTCTCTCTATTGGAAGGGACAAAAACTGTGCAATGGACACTGTTGCTCTCTTTAAAATGTGGGAACGCCCTCTTTAAAATATGGGCGTGGTAATGGGTGTGGCCTGTTGCTTTGAACACAGCACGTCAACCGAGGCTCACCGTGAGACATTTGACTGGGACGACTACATTACCTGCTGCTCTTGACAAGAGGGCAGTACTTACTTTGGTTTCTCTTCATAACGCACAAGTCTTTCGCCTTTTACTAAAGACTTCCGTGGAGAGGAACACCAATGAGTTGAACCTATTTTTGACAGGCTTTGCCATTCGGCTGAGCCTTGTGCATTTGTGAAAATAAAATAAAGAGACAGTCTATGCTTTGATCTCACGGTTCTATGCTCTGATCCTCAGGTTCTAAGAAAGAAAGAATGAGATAAATATTGCTCTGATTCTGTGCAGTGATCTCAAGGTGCTATGCTTTGATCCCAAGGTTCTATGCTCAGGTTAACGGTCATTTGGGGGACGATGACTTCCAGGGCATACTTTGTCATACTTTACCCAGGTTTGAGGTCACGTTCTCTGGGTAAAGGTTGGGGAAATGCCCCTATAAAAGTGCATGGGACTCTGGGTCAGAGTCAGGGGAAGTAACAGGGACACTGGGGAACTGGAGGGTCATTTGAGGAAGATGACTTCCAGGGCACACGTGGTCTGACTTTACCCCGGCTTGAGGTCACTTTCTCTGGGTAAAGGTTGGGGAAATGCCCCTATAAAAGTGCATGGGACTCTGGGTCAGAGTCAGGGGAAGTAACAGGGACACTGGGGAACTGGAGGGTCATTTGGAGGAAGATGACTTCCAGGGCACACATTGGCTAACTTTACCCAGGGATAAGGTCACCTTCTCTGGGTAAAAGTTGGGGTCAAGTGACCCCCTTGAACCACCTCTGGAGCTCACCCCCCTAACCCGGCTCACCCTCCGACCCCGTGGACCCACACTTAAGCACACCCCCTGAGTTAAAACCCACTGTGCGCTTGTTTAAAGTCCTGTGCCCCTGGTTCTCTAGAGTAAAGAAAGTCCGGGACAATAGATACACAGAAAAGTGCCAGATGTTAGACGTATGCCCTTGGTTGATGGGTGAGTGGTTGAGGGATTGGGATTGGGCAAGTCACTCCTGGAATAGTTTGTATGCAGAATATACACAATAAACTGAGTGAAAACATTGCTAACTCAAGACGGTTCAGATGAGTCTCTCTCGGGATGCGAACCACCAACCATTGGAACCGGCGTTTTTTTCCTAAAGGTCGCAGAGACTCGAAAGTCGACTCCCCCGACTAAAATGTCCGATGCGCTTCCAACGGTACTATCGGCGAGCTGATCGGACCTTGCTAACCCACTTTTGTTTGATATTTAATTGAGGTCAGGTGTTGATGGGTGAGTGGTTGAGGTAGGGGGAAAGGGATTGGGAAAGTCGCTCCTGGAATAGTTCATATGCAAGAATATACACATCAACTGAGGCAAAACACCGCTAACTCGAGATGGTTCAAATGAGTCTATCTCAAGGTTCTATGCTCTGATCCTCAGGTTCTGAGAAATAAATAATGAGATCAATCTTGCTCTGACATCAGGGTTCTATGCTTTGATCTCAAGGTTCTATGCTCTGACATCAGGGTTCTATGCTTTGATCCCAAGGTTCAATGCTCTGATCCTCAGGCTTGAAGAGAGAAATAATGAGATACATCTTGCTCTGACATCAGGGTTCTATGCATTGATCTCAAGGTTCTATGCTTTGATCTCAAGGTGTTATGCTCTGATCCTCAGGTTCTAAAAAAAGAAAGAAAGAGATACATCTTTACTTAACTAGATGCCTGACCATGGAGCCTGACCATGGAGGGCTGGGGCGGGTGTGCTAAGCAGCTGCCGCTGCTCTGCCTAATTGAAAGAACTGCACCATGACCAGTGAGAAAGGTCCCAGGAGGTCGGCTCAGGACGCAAACCCTTTGTGGTCATCGCTTCTCGGCCTTTTGGCTAAGATCAAGTGTAGTATCTGTTCTTATCAGTTTAATATCTGATATGTCCTCTATACGAGGATATCTTATTAAGCAGATTTTTAGCCTTGGGAGATGAAATAGGAGCTTGCTCTGTTCACTCCACGCATCGACCCGGTATTGCAGTATTGCTGGGAACGGTGCACCCTTCAAATGCCTTGTGGACAACAAAACACCAATCCAATGGAGCAGTCTGTCGTTGACTTTGATTCTGTCATCAACGATACAAGTCTCAGTCGCTGTCGGTCTTCAGGACATGTGTCAAACAAAGGGCCTGTGTACCTGTTACTGATGCCCCTCTCTCTATTGGAAGGGACAAAAACTGTGCAATGGACACTGTTGCTCTCTTTAAAATGTGGGAACGCCCTCTTTAAAATATGGGCGTGGTAATGGGTGTGGCCTGTTGCTTTGAACACAGCACGTCAACCGAGGCTCACCGTGAGACATTTGACTGGGACGACTACATTACCTGCTGCTCTTGACAAGAGGGCAGTACTTACTTTGGTTTCTCTTCATAACGCACAAGTCTTTCGCCTTTTACTAAAGACTTCCGTGGAGAGGAACACCAATGAGTTGAACCTATTTTTGACAGGCTTTGCCATTCGGCTGAGCCTTGTGCATTTGTGAAAATAAAATAAAGAGACAGTCTATGCTTTGATCTCACGGTTCTATGCTCTGATCCTCAGGTTCTAAGAAAGAAAGAATGAGATAAATATTGCTCTGATTCTGTGCAGTGATCTCAAGGTGCTATGCTTTGATCCCAAGGTTCTATGCTCAGGTTAACGGTCATTTGGGGGACGATGACTTCCAGGGCATACTTTGTCATACTTTACCCAGGTTTGAGGTCACGTTCTCTGGGTAAAGGTTGGGGAAATGCCCCTATAAAAGTGCATGGGACTCTGGGTCAGAGTCAGGGGAAGTAACAGGGACACTGGGGAACTGGAGGGTCATTTGAGGAAGATGACTTCCAGGGCACACGTGGTCTGACTTTACCCCGGCTTGAGGTCACTTTCTCTGGGTAAAGGTTGGGGAAATGCCCCTATAAAAGTGCATGGGACTCTGGGTCAGAGTCAGGGGAAGTAACAGGGACACTGGGGAACTGGAGGGTCATTTGGAGGAAGATGACTTCCAGGGCACACATTGGCTAACTTTACCCAGGGATAAGGTCACCTTCTCTGGGTAAAAGTTGGGGTCAAGTGACCCCCTTGAACCACCTCTGGAGCTCACCCCCCTAACCCGGCTCACCCTCCGACCCCGTGGACCCACACTTAAGCACACCCCCTGAGTTAAAACCCACTGTGCGCTTGTTTAAAGTCCTGTGCCCCTGGTTCTCTAGAGTAAAGAAAGTCCGGGACAATAGATACACAGAAAAGTGCCAGATGTTAGACGTATGCCCTTGGTTGATGGGTGAGTGGTTGAGGGATTGGGATTGGGCAAGTCACTCCTGGAATAGTTTGTATGCAGAATATACACAATAAACTGAGTGAAAACATTGCTAACTCAAGACGGTTCAGATGAGTCTCTCTCGGGATGCGAACCACCAACCATTGGAACCGGCGTTTTTTTCCTAAAGGTCGCAGAGACTCGAAAGTCGACTCCCCCGACTAAAATGTCCGATGCGCTTCCAACGGTACTATCGGCGAGCTGATCGGACCTTGCTAACCCACTTTTGTTTGATATTTAATTGAGGTCAGGTGTTGATGGGTGAGTGGTTGAGGTAGGGGGAAAGGGATTGGGAAAGTCGCTCCTGGAATAGTTCATATGCAAGAATATACACATCAACTGAGGCAAAACACCGCTAACTCGAGATGGTTCAAATGAGTCTATCTCAAGGTTCTATGCTCTGATCCTCAGGTTCTGAGAAATAAATAATGAGATCAATCTTGCTCTGACATCAGGGTTCTATGCTTTGATCTCAAGGTTCTATGCTCTGACATCAGGGTTCTATGCTTTGATCCCAAGGTTCAATGCTCTGATCCTCAGGCTTGAAGAGAGAAATAATGAGATACATCTTGCTCTGACATCAGGGTTCTATGCATTGATCTCAAGGTTCTATGCTTTGATCTCAAGGTGTTATGCTCTGATCCTCAGGTTCTAAAAAAAGAAAGAAAGAGATACATCTTTACTTAACTAGATGCCTGACCATGGAGCCTGACCATGGAGGGCTGGGGCGGGTGTGCTAAGCAGCTGCCGCTGCTCTGCCTAATTGAAAGAACTGCACCATGACCAGTGAGAAAGGTCCCAGGAGGTCGGCTCAGGACGCAAACCCTTTGTGGTCATCGCTTCTCGGCCTTTTGGCTAAGATCAAGTGTAGTATCTGTTCTTATCAGTTTAATATCTGATATGTCCTCTATACGAGGATATCTTATTAAGCAGATTTTTAGCCTTGGGAGATGAAATAGGAGCTTGCTCTGTTCACTCCACGCATCGACCCGGTATTGCAGTATTGCTGGGAACGGTGCACCCTTCAAATGCCTTGTGGACAACAAAACACCAATCCAATGGAGCAGTCTGTCGTTGACTTTGATTCTGTCATCAACGATACAAGTCTCAGTCGCTGTCGGTCTTCAGGACATGTGTCAAACAAAGGGCCTGTGTACCTGTTACTGATGCCCCTCTCTCTATTGGAAGGGACAAAAACTGTGCAATGGACACTGTTGCTCTCTTTAAAATGTGGGAACGCCCTCTTTAAAATATGGGCGTGGTAATGGGTGTGGCCTGTTGCTTTGAACACAGCACGTCAACCGAGGCTCACCGTGAGACATTTGACTGGGACGACTACATTACCTGCTGCTCTTGACAAGAGGGCAGTACTTACTTTGGTTTCTCTTCATAACGCACAAGTCTTTCGCCTTTTACTAAAGACTTCCGTGGAGAGGAGCACCAATGAGTTGAACCTATTTTTGACAGGCTTTGCCATTCGGCTGAGCCTTGTGCATTTGTGAAAATAAAATAAAGAGACAGTCTATGCTTTGATCTCACGGTTCTATGCTCTGATCCTCAGGTTCTAAGAAAGAAAGAATGAGATAAATATTGCTCTGATTCTGTGCAGTGATCTCAAGGTGCTATGCTTTGATCCCAAGGTTCTATGCTCAGGTTAACGGTCATTTGGGGGACGATGACTTCCAGGGCATACTTTGTCATACTTTACCCAGGTTTGAGGTCACGTTCTCTGGGTAAAGGTTGGGGAAATGCCCCTATAAAAGTGCATGGGACTCTGGGTCAGAGTCAGGGGAAGTAACAGGGACACTGGGGAACTGGAGGGTCATTTGAGGAAGATGACTTCCAGGGCACACGTGGTCTGACTTTACCCCGGCTTGAGGTCACTTTCTCTGGGTAAAGGTTGGGGAAATGCCCCTATAAAAGTGCATGGGACTCTGGGTCAGAGTCAGGGGAAGTAACAGGGACACTGGGGAACTGGAGGGTCATTTGGAGGAAGATGACTTCCAGGGCACACATTGGCTAACTTTACCCAGGGATAAGGTCACCTTCTCTGGGTAAAAGTTGGGGTCAAGTGACCCCCTTGAACCACCTCTGGAGCTCACCCCCCTAACCCGGCTCACCCTCCGACCCCGTGGACCCACACTTAAGCACACCCCCTGAGTTAAAACCCACTGTGCGCTTGTTTAAAGTCCTGTGCCCCTGGTTCTCTAGAGTAAAGAAAGTCCGGGACAATAGATACACAGAAAAGTGCCAGATGTTAGACGTATGCCCTTGGTTGATGGGTGAGTGGTTGAGGGATTGGGATTGGGCAAGTCACTCCTGGAATAGTTTGTATGCAGAATATACACAATAAACTGAGTGAAAACATTGCTAACTCAAGACGGTTCAGATGAGTCTCTCTCGGGATGCGAACCACCAACCATTGGAACCGGCGTTTTTTTCCTAAAGGTCGCAGAGACTCGAAAGTCGACTCCCCCGACTAAAATGTCCGATGCGCTTCCAACGGTACTATCGGCGAGCTGATCGGACCTTGCTAACCCACTTTTGTTTGATATTTAATTGAGGTCAGGTGTTGATGGGTGAGTGGTTGAGGTAGGGGGAAAGGGATTGGGAAAGTCGCTCCTGGAATAGTTCATATGCAAGAATATACACATCAACTGAGGCAAAACACCGCTAACTCGAGATGGTTCAAATGAGTCTATCTCAAGGTTCTATGCTCTGATCCTCAGGTTCTGAGAAATAAATAATGAGATCAATCTTGCTCTGACATCAGGGTTCTATGCTTTGATCTCAAGGTTCTATGCTCTGACATCAGGGTTCTATGCTTTGATCCCAAGGTTCAATGCTCTGATCCTCAGGCTTGAAGAGAGAAATAATGAGATACATCTTGCTCTGACATCAGGGTTCTATGCATTGATCTCAAGGTTCTATGCTTTGATCTCAAGGTGTTATGCTCTGATCCTCAGGTTCTAAAAAAAGAAAGAAAGAGATACATCTTTACTTAACTAGATGCCTGACCATGGAGCCTGACCATGGAGGGCTGGGGCGGGTGTGCTAAGCAGCTGCCGCTGCTCTGCCTAATTGAAAGAACTGCACCATGACCAGTGAGAAAGGTCCCAGGAGGTCGGCTCAGGACGCAAACCCTTTGTGGTCATCGCTTCTCGGCCTTTTGGCTAAGATCAAGTGTAGTATCTGTTCTTATCAGTTTAATATCTGATATGTCCTCTATACGAGGATATCTTATTAAGCAGATTTTTAGCCTTGGGAGATGAAATAGGAGCTTGCTCTGTTCACTCCACGCATCGACCCGGTATTGCAGTATTGCTGGGAACGGTGCACCCTTCAAATGCCTTGTGGACAACAAAACACCAATCCAATGGAGCAGTCTGTCGTTGACTTTGATTCTGTCATCAACGATACAAGTCTCAGTCGCTGTCGGTCTTCAGGACATGTGTCAAACAAAGGGCCTGTGTACCTGTTACTGATGCCCCTCTCTCTATTGGAAGGGACAAAAACTGTGCAATGGACACTGTTGCTCTCTTTAAAATGTGGGAACGCCCTCTTTAAAATATGGGCGTGGTAATGGGTGTGGCCTGTTGCTTTGAACACAGCACGTCAACCGAGGCTCACCGTGAGACATTTGACTGGGACGACTACATTACCTGCTGCTCTTGACAAGAGGGCAGTACTTACTTTGGTTTCTCTTCATAACGCACAAGTCTTTCGCCTTTTACTAAAGACTTCCGTGGAGAGGAGCACCAATGAGTTGAACCTATTTTTGACAGGCTTTGCCATTCGGCTGAGCCTTGTGCATTTGTGAAAATAAAATAAAGAGACAGTCTATGCTTTGATCTCACGGTTCTATGCTCTGATCCTCAGGTTCTAAGAAAGAAAGAATGAGATAAATATTGCTCTGATTCTGTGCAGTGATCTCAAGGTGCTATGCTTTGATCCCAAGGTTCTATGCTCAGGTTAACGGTCATTTGGGGGACGATGACTTCCAGGGCATACTTTGTCATACTTTACCCAGGTTTGAGGTCACGTTCTCTGGGTAAAGGTTGGGGAAATGCCCCTATAAAAGTGCATGGGACTCTGGGTCAGAGTCAGGGGAAGTAACAGGGACACTGGGGAACTGGAGGGTCATTTGAGGAAGATGACTTCCAGGGCACACGTGGTCTGACTTTACCCCGGCTTGAGGTCACTTTCTCTGGGTAAAGGTTGGGGAAATGCCCCTATAAAAGTGCATGGGACTCTGGGTCAGAGTCAGGGGAAGTAACAGGGACACTGGGGAACTGGAGGGTCATTTGGAGGAAGATGACTTCCAGGGCACACATTGGCTAACTTTACCCAGGGATAAGGTCACCTTCTCTGGGTAAAAGTTGGGGTCAAGTGACCCCCTTGAACCACCTCTGGAGCTCACCCCCCTAACCCGGCTCACCCTCCGACCCCGTGGACCCACACTTAAGCACACCCCCTGAGTTAAAACCCACTGTGCGCTTGTTTAAAGTCCTGTGCCCCTGGTTCTCTAGAGTAAAGAAAGTCCGGGACAATAGATACACAGAAAAGTGCCAGATGTTAGACGTATGCCCTTGGTTGATGGGTGAGTGGTTGAGGGATTGGGATTGGGCAAGTCACTCCTGGAATAGTTTGTATGCAGAATATACACAATAAACTGAGTGAAAACATTGCTAACTCAAGACGGTTCAGATGAGTCTCTCTCGGGATGCGAACCACCAACCATTGGAACCGGCGTTTTTTTCCTAAAGGTCGCAGAGACTCGAAAGTCGACTCCCCCGACTAAAATGTCCGATGCGCTTCCAACGGTACTATCGGCGAGCTGATCGGACCTTGCTAACCCACTTTTGTTTGATATTTAATTGAGGTCAGGTGTTGATGGGTGAGTGGTTGAGGTAGGGGGAAAGGGATTGGGAAAGTCGCTCCTGGAATAGTTCATATGCAAGAATATACACATCAACTGAGGCAAAACACCGCTAACTCGAGATGGTTCAAATGAGTCTATCTCAAGGTTCTATGCTCTGATCCTCAGGTTCTGAGAAATAAATAATGAGATCAATCTTGCTCTGACATCAGGGTTCTATGCTTTGATCTCAAGGTTCTATGCTCTGACATCAGGGTTCTATGCTTTGATCCCAAGGTTCAATGCTCTGATCCTCAGGCTTGAAGAGAGAAATAATGAGATACATCTTGCTCTGACATCAGGGTTCTATGCATTGATCTCAAGGTTCTATGCTTTGATCTCAAGGTGTTATGCTCTGATCCTCAGGTTCTAAAAAAAGAAAGAAAGAGATACATCTTTACTTAACTAGATGCCTGACCATGGAGCCTGACCATGGAGGGCTGGGGCGGGTGTGCTAAGCAGCTGCCGCTGCTCTGCCTAATTGAAAGAACTGCACCATGACCAGTGAGAAAGGTCCCAGGAGGTCGGCTCAGGACGCAAACCCTTTGTGGTCATCGCTTCTCGGCCTTTTGGCTAAGATCAAGTGTAGTATCTGTTCTTATCAGTTTAATATCTGATATGTCCTCTATACGAGGATATCTTATTAAGCAGATTTTTAGCCTTGGGAGATGAAATAGGAGCTTGCTCTGTTCACTCCACGCATCGACCCGGTATTGCAGTATTGCTGGGAACGGTGCACCCTTCAAATGCCTTGTGGACAACAAAACACCAATCCAATGGAGCAGTCTGTCGTTGACTTTGATTCTGTCATCAACGATACAAGTCTCAGTCGCTGTCGGTCTTCAGGACATGTGTCAAACAAAGGGCCTGTGTACCTGTTACTGATGCCCCTCTCTCTATTGGAAGGGACAAAAACTGTGCAATGGACACTGTTGCTCTCTTTAAAATGTGGGAACGCCCTCTTTAAAATATGGGCGTGGTAATGGGTGTGGCCTGTTGCTTTGAACACAGCACGTCAACCGAGGCTCACCGTGAGACATTTGACTGGGACGACTACATTACCTGCTGCTCTTGACAAGAGGGCAGTACTTACTTTGGTTTCTCTTCATAACGCACAAGTCTTTCGCCTTTTACTAAAGACTTCCGTGGAGAGGAACACCAATGAGTTGAACCTATTTTTGACAGGCTTTGCCATTCGGCTGAGCCTTGTGCATTTGTGAAAATAAAATAAAGAGACAGTCTATGCTTTGATCTCACGGTTCTATGCTCTGATCCTCAGGTTCTAAGAAAGAAAGAATGAGATAAATATTGCTCTGATTCTGTGCAGTGATCTCAAGGTGCTATGCTTTGATCCCAAGGTTCTATGCTCAGGTTAACGGTCATTTGGGGGACGATGACTTCCAGGGCATACTTTGTCATACTTTACCCAGGTTTGAGGTCACGTTCTCTGGGTAAAGGTTGGGGAAATGCCCCTATAAAAGTGCATGGGACTCTGGGTCAGAGTCAGGGGAAGTAACAGGGACACTGGGGAACTGGAGGGTCATTTGAGGAAGATGACTTCCAGGGCACACGTGGTCTGACTTTACCCCGGCTTGAGGTCACTTTCTCTGGGTAAAGGTTGGGGAAATGCCCCTATAAAAGTGCATGGGACTCTGGGTCAGAGTCAGGGGAAGTAACAGGGACACTGGGGAACTGGAGGGTCATTTGGAGGAAGATGACTTCCAGGGCACACATTGGCTAACTTTACCCAGGGATAAGGTCACCTTCTCTGGGTAAAAGTTGGGGTCAAGTGACCCCCTTGAACCACCTCTGGAGCTCACCCCCCTAACCCGGCTCACCCTCCGACCCCGTGGACCCACACTTAAGCACACCCCCTGAGTTAAAACCCACTGTGCGCTTGTTTAAAGTCCTGTGCCCCTGGTTCTCTAGAGTAAAGAAAGTCCGGGACAATAGATACACAGAAAAGTGCCAGATGTTAGACGTATGCCCTTGGTTGATGGGTGAGTGGTTGAGGGATTGGGATTGGGCAAGTCACTCCTGGAATAGTTTGTATGCAGAATATACACAATAAACTGAGTGAAAACATTGCTAACTCAAGACGGTTCAGATGAGTCTCTCTCGGGATGCGAACCACCAACCATTGGAACCGGCGTTTTTTTCCTAAAGGTCGCAGAGACTCGAAAGTCGACTCCCCCGACTAAAATGTCCGATGCGCTTCCAACGGTACTATCGGCGAGCTGATCGGACCTTGCTAACCCACTTTTGTTTGATATTTAATTGAGGTCAGGTGTTGATGGGTGAGTGGTTGAGGTAGGGGGAAAGGGATTGGGAAAGTCGCTCCTGGAATAGTTCATATGCAAGAATATACACATCAACTGAGGCAAAACACCGCTAACTCGAGATGGTTCAAATGAGTCTATCTCAAGGTTCTATGCTCTGATCCTCAGGTTCTGAGAAATAAATAATGAGATCAATCTTGCTCTGACATCAGGGTTCTATGCTTTGATCTCAAGGTTCTATGCTCTGACATCAGGGTTCTATGCTTTGATCCCAAGGTTCAATGCTCTGATCCTCAGGCTTGAAGAGAGAAATAATGAGATACATCTTGCTCTGACATCAGGGTTCTATGCATTGATCTCAAGGTTCTATGCTTTGATCTCAAGGTGTTATGCTCTGATCCTCAGGTTCTAAAAAAAGAAAGAAAGAGATACATCTTTACTTAACTAGATGCCTGACCATGGAGCCTGACCATGGAGGGCTGGGGCGGGTGTGCTAAGCAGCTGCCGCTGCTCTGCCTAATTGAAAGAACTGCACCATGACCAGTGAGAAAGGTCCCAGGAGGTCGGCTCAGGACGCAAACCCTTTGTGGTCATCGCTTCTCGGCCTTTTGGCTAAGATCAAGTGTAGTATCTGTTCTTATCAGTTTAATATCTGATATGTCCTCTATACGAGGATATCTTATTAAGCAGATTTTTAGCCTTGGGAGATGAAATAGGAGCTTGCTCTGTTCACTCCACGCATCGACCCGGTATTGCAGTATTGCTGGGAACGGTGCACCCTTCAAATGCCTTGTGGACAACAAAACACCAATCCAATGGAGCAGTCTGTCGTTGACTTTGATTCTGTCATCAACGATACAAGTCTCAGTCGCTGTCGGTCTTCAGGACATGTGTCAAACAAAGGGCCTGTGTACCTGTTACTGATGCCCCTCTCTCTATTGGAAGGGACAAAAACTGTGCAATGGACACTGTTGCTCTCTTTAAAATGTGGGAACGCCCTCTTTAAAATATGGGCGTGGTAATGGGTGTGGCCTGTTGCTTTGAACACAGCACGTCAACCGAGGCTCACCGTGAGACATTTGACTGGGACGACTACATTACCTGCTGCTCTTGACAAGAGGGCAGTACTTACTTTGGTTTCTCTTCATAACGCACAAGTCTTTCGCCTTTTACTAAAGACTTCCGTGGAGAGGAACACCAATGAGTTGAACCTATTTTTGACAGGCTTTGCCATTCGGCTGAGCCTTGTGCATTTGTGAAAATAAAATAAAGAGACAGTCTATGCTTTGATCTCACGGTTCTATGCTCTGATCCTCAGGTTCTAAGAAAGAAAGAATGAGATAAATATTGCTCTGATTCTGTGCAGTGATCTCAAGGTGCTATGCTTTGATCCCAAGGTTCTATGCTCAGGTTAACGGTCATTTGGGGGACGATGACTTCCAGGGCATACTTTGTCATACTTTACCCAGGTTTGAGGTCACGTTCTCTGGGTAAAGGTTGGGGAAATGCCCCTATAAAAGTGCATGGGACTCTGGGTCAGAGTCAGGGGAAGTAACAGGGACACTGGGGAACTGGAGGGTCATTTGAGGAAGATGACTTCCAGGGCACACGTGGTCTGACTTTACCCCGGCTTGAGGTCACTTTCTCTGGGTAAAGGTTGGGGAAATGCCCCTATAAAAGTGCATGGGACTCTGGGTCAGAGTCAGGGGAAGTAACAGGGACACTGGGGAACTGGAGGGTCATTTGGAGGAAGATGACTTCCAGGGCACACATTGGCTAACTTTACCCAGGGATAAGGTCACCTTCTCTGGGTAAAAGTTGGGGTCAAGTGACCCCCTTGAACCACCTCTGGAGCTCACCCCCCTAACCCGGCTCACCCTCCGACCCCGTGGACCCACACTTAAGCACACCCCCTGAGTTAAAACCCACTGTGCGCTTGTTTAAAGTCCTGTGCCCCTGGTTCTCTAGAGTAAAGAAAGTCCGGGACAATAGATACACAGAAAAGTGCCAGATGTTAGACGTATGCCCTTGGTTGATGGGTGAGTGGTTGAGGGATTGGGATTGGGCAAGTCACTCCTGGAATAGTTTGTATGCAGAATATACACAATAAACTGAGTGAAAACATTGCTAACTCAAGACGGTTCAGATGAGTCTCTCTCGGGATGCGAACCACCAACCATTGGAACCGGCGTTTTTTTCCTAAAGGTCGCAGAGACTCGAAAGTCGACTCCCCCGACTAAAATGTCCGATGCGCTTCCAACGGTACTATCGGCGAGCTGATCGGACCTTGCTAACCCACTTTTGTTTGATATTTAATTGAGGTCAGGTGTTGATGGGTGAGTGGTTGAGGTAGGGGGAAAGGGATTGGGAAAGTCGCTCCTGGAATAGTTCATATGCAAGAATATACACATCAACTGAGGCAAAACACCGCTAACTCGAGATGGTTCAAATGAGTCTATCTCAAGGTTCTATGCTCTGATCCTCAGGTTCTGAGAAATAAATAATGAGATCAATCTTGCTCTGACATCAGGGTTCTATGCTTTGATCTCAAGGTTCTATGCTCTGACATCAGGGTTCTATGCTTTGATCCCAAGGTTCAATGCTCTGATCCTCAGGCTTGAAGAGAGAAATAATGAGATACATCTTGCTCTGACATCAGGGTTCTATGCATTGATCTCAAGGTTCTATGCTTTGATCTCAAGGTGTTATGCTCTGATCCTCAGGTTCTAAAAAAAGAAAGAAAGAGATACATCTTTACTTAACTAGATGCCTGACCATGGAGCCTGACCATGGAGGGCTGGGGCGGGTGTGCTAAGCAGCTGCCGCTGCTCTGCCTAATTGAAAGAACTGCACCATGACCAGTGAGAAAG
>JBAMJR010000520.1:35000-43856 GCA_038501785.1 Myoxocephalus aenaeus | reverse complement strand
GGAAATCCCCGTTTGCTGGAAACTTCTCACAACTCCTCGACAGCACAAAGAACCCAAATACCGTAAAAATTACGGGTTACGAGCCGCTACTACCTTCGGTCATTATCCCCGTTAGCTCCTCGCTGTAGCCAGCTAGCGCTCCTGCTAGCGCTCTGCTAGCTCTCCTGCTAGCGCTCTGCTAGCTCTCCTGCTAGCTCTCCGCTAGCTCTCCACTAGCTCCCCGACAACCACCGAAGGTAGCGGGACCAGCCCCGGCTCGACACCCGACTCGGGCAGAGGGGGATGCAGGCAGTGGCAGCGGGGAGCTAGCAGCTAGCTAGCGCTGCTGCTAGCTTGCTACAGCAGGGACACTGACCGGAGGTAGGAGCGGCTTGTAACCCGACTTTTACGGTACACACTTTTTTATTATGAGTCAAAAGGTAAAAAAAGTGTTATTGTTATTGTTATTTAACCTCGAACAGCGCTTCATGAACTCATCACATGTTATAAAATATCAACCTGTAAAATAACTAGCCTAGCTCACAAAGTGAAAAGTACAATATGGAGTTATAAGTATATGAACCTTTAACTGTCCGTGAGTAAATGAAGTGGTTATGTTACGTTTCCTCCACACGAGCAGAGAGATAAACATGAAGTGTGCAAAGTGCCTCCTCTACATGTGTAATTGCATGTTTTCTCTGCACACGCCTGTAATCACGCTCTGCCTGCCACTCATCTGCTCTGAGGCAGCGCTCACCATGATGAAGCTCTAATGATTTACAGCTCCTTATTAACGCGGCACAGACACCAGCGTGACGTGAGATTATGTCTTCATCGGGGCCGATTTAAATTATATGAGATTAAGAAAGACGTATATTCAGTTAGGCAAGGCGTTAGTCTTCCGCTGCCGTGTTTATGGAGCTCAACGTTCTCCAATATTTGGAGAGATCAACGGTGTGAGGAAAGAGTGTGATGTCAGCACAGGTGGAACCGACACCTGCTCGTTACCGGCGCTTCAGTAGAGCCACGTTTCTGACCTGCTGGTTTGGTTTAGGCAACAAAACCTTTTAGTTTGGTTCAGGAAAAAAAAACATCTTGGTTTTAAAAATTGGTTCGTGGACCGTAGTTTTGAAGCATCAGGTTCGTCATCTTGGTTGACGCCATCTTGGTTTCTGGCAACCAGAAGTGACACAAAAGGGGGCGGAGCTAAGTTTGAAGCCGAACGTTGAAAAAGAGAATTTTAGGGCGACCAAAACATTTTACAATTAACTTTTCATGAAGTAGAAAACTACTGTGAAAGGACTACTCCCAGACCTGTCAATCACCTTGTAGCCCCGCCCCTAAAGCGTCCCCTGCTTTATGGTCTGTTTGACTCTAAATGACCATAATTTACTAAATGAACATCATGCTGTATTGAAGAAGACTTGAAACTAGAGATTGAGACATAAACTCATGTTTACAATGTTTACTGAGGGAATACATCAAGAGAAGTAGAGTCATTTATATAGACTTCTATACAACCAGAGGAGTCACCCCCTGGTGGTCAGGAGAGAGAATGCAGCTTTAACACATGAAGCATAGACTTCTATACAATCAGAGGAGTTGCCCCCTGGTGGTCAGTAGAGAGAATGCAGCTTTAACACATGAAGCATAGACTTCTATACAATCAGAGGAGTCACCCCCTGGTGGGTCAGGAGAGAGAATGCAGCTTTAACACATGAAGCATAGACTTCTATACAATCAGAGGAGTCACCCCCTGGTGGTCAGGAGAGAGAATGAAGCTTTAACACATGAAGCATAGACTTCTATACAACCAGAGGAGTCACCCCCTGGTGGTCAGGAGAGAGAATGCAGCTTTAAACACATGAAGCATAGACTTCTATACAACCAGAGGAGTCACCCCCTGGTGGTCAGGAGAGAGAATGCAGCTTTAACACATGAAGCATAGACTTCTATACAACCAGAGGAGTCACCCCCTGGTGGTCAGGAGAGAGAATGCAGCTTTAACACATGAAGCATAGACTTCTATACAACCAGAGGAGTCACCCCCTGGTGGTCAGGAGAGAGAATGCAGCTTTAACACATGAAGCATAGACTTCTATACAACCAGAGGAGTCACCCCCCTGGTGGTCACTAGACAGAAGGCAGCTTTTAACACATGAAGCATAGACTTCTATACAACCAGAGGAGTCGCCCCCTGGTGGTCAGGAGAGAGAATGCAGCTTTAACACATGAAGCATAGACTTCTATACAACCAGAGGAGTCGCCCCCTGGTGGTCAGGAGAGAGACTGCAGCTTTAACACATGAAGAATAGACTTCTATACAACCAGAGGAGTCGCCCCCTGGTGGTCAGGAGAGAGACTGCAGCTTTAAGGAACTCCAGCATTGGTTTCACTCCTCTGCACTCCATGTATGTTCACTTCCATTCATCAGTTGAAAAAACAACAACATTGTGACGGCCGTAAAAACCAAGATGGCGACGGCGCAATCGCAGAACTCGAGGCTTCAAAGCGGCGGTCCACAAACGACGGCTACGTCTTTTTCCATACACAGTCCCCCCCCCCCCCCCCCCCCCTCACTGACAGATACATAACCTAAGAGTGTTTGTCCTTTGATGTATTTAGATTCGTCCTGACTGACTGCATCAGCCTCCCAAGGACAGAACTTTCCAGGAGAGGAAGCGTGCGCATGTGGACTCATTTGCATAAGTAGGCCATTGGTTCCTAATGGAGGCGTTTTGTTCGGGCGTTAACAAGGTGTCTCGCTGGGGCTCTCGCTCATTCTCTCGCTCGTTCTCTCGCTCGTTCTCTCGCTCGCTCTCTCCTTCCTGTCGTCCCGCCGACTCCTCGACGTCCAGGCAATCAGCGCCGCGTTTGGGCTCCCTCTTTGTGTGATTTACGACCTCCCAGATTCATTTAAAAGCCATTGTTCTCCTCTGACGGATACCGCGGCCCCCACTGCTTCCACGCTCTCGCTCCGCGGACCCCACACGCACGCACACACACACACACACACACACACACACACACACACACACACACACACACACACACACACACACACACATTTTTTTACACAGCCGCCGCTTACTTTATCTCTCACTCACTCACCCACTTGCTCAATCACACACACACACACACACACACACACACACACACACACACACACACACACACACACACACACACACACACACACACACACACACACACACACACACACTGTGCCCATCTATCATGGAGCGATGCAGCGGGGGAGATTGTTATCCTGGTAACCGTATTAACCCGCAGATCCCCAACACGGGCTGATCCGCCGGTGAATTAAGACACCGAGGGAGAGATGGAGAGATGGGAGGAGGAGGAGGAGGAGGAGGAGGAGGGAGGGGGAGGAGGAGGAGGGGGAGGAATTGATGGAGAGGAAGAAAATTAGGCGGCAAAGTAAAAGAAAACCAATAAGTGAAACATTTATTCTCATGTGTGCTTTTTTTGTCCTCCGCAACGCGAAGTCGACGCCTCTTCTTCTTCTTCTTCTTCTTCTTCTTCTTCTTCTTCTTCTTCTTCTTCTTCTTCTTCTTCTTCTTCTTCTTCTTCTTCTTCTTCTTCTTCTTCTTCTTCTTCTTCTTCTTCTTCTCTTCCTTCGCCGAGGAAAAGCGTCTGTCAGCGATTCGTCCGTAAACGCATCAGGACACACCTGCGCTTGATTAAGTGTGTTTAGACTGCAGATGGGAGGAGGAGGAGGAGGAGGAGGCAATTTAGAGAGCAGAGGTTTTATGAGAGTAATCATCTCCAATAAGGCCTGCTTGGGAATCTCGAGCCCCCGCCCTGCACACACACTGCGCCCTAATGTACGCCACACACACACACACACACACACACACACACACACACACACACACACGCGTTCACACCTTCTAACCCTCTCACTGAGATCCTTTGTGCCTCTGCGTTCATTCCCGGGGTTTAATAAGAGCCGACTACATTTTAATCTCGTCCCTCACAAGTGGACAACTTGTATTAATTCCGCGAGATGAGGACAAGCCGGCCTCCCACAATGCAAAGCTGTATCGAGTTACAGCCTCCGCTCGGCGTTTGTGTGGGAGATTAACTTCTTTCTCCGAGTTCATATTCTCATCTGGTGCCCCGGCTGTGGCCAGAGGGAGGTTTGATGATGAAGAGGGGGGGGGGGGAGGGAGGAATAAAAGAAGCATAAAGAGAAAAGGAGGGGTCATAATGCTGTTACCTCATTTAATGACACACACACACACACACACACACACAGAAAATATACAAGACTATTATGAGTTCTCTTTGCTAAGATGAAACAGTGACGTGTTCCTCGTCCTCCGTGATGAAGATGAGCAGATGGATGAGGGAGGAGAGCGTCTCTGTGCTGCATCGCTGGAGCGGGAACGCCAAAGTTTAGTCTGAAAGTGAAGTATCAAACAGGCTTTTCTTTCTTTTTTCCACAGCAGGAACTCTCCCAGCGGGCCGATAAACCTTTTGAGGACCTCCTGACCTTTGGCCGTGTTGAGACGGCAGGAGGAACCCCGGCTCTACGGGTAGTACTTTCCTCCACTTCTGTAGTCCTCCATGTGGTTCCCTCAAGCGCCCGCTGCTCCCAAAATATCTTAGGATGGGTTGAATGCTAATTCAATTATGTAGCTGGATGTTTATAACTAGCGTACAGTGTGAAGGTATCGACTCAAATAACACAGCAGCAGGTGGTGTCCAGACTTCCTCAGTCGAATCACCGCTGCAATCGATCCTTTTTGTGCCCAGAACGATATCAAACATGACAATTTGTTATGGTTTGTGCTTGTGATCGACCCGCTGCCGCAGCCGGGTTAGCTTCCTGCCTGCAAACGGCTATGAATGACATGTGGCTGGTGGCTACGAGCAAACTGTGCTAACAGTTCTAACAGTGCTAACGGTTCTAACAGCGCGAACAACGAAAACAGTCCTAACAGTGCTAACAGCGCGAACAACTAAAACAGTGCTAACAGTGCAAACAACAACAGTCCTAACAGTGCTAACAGCGCGAACAACCAAAACAGTGCTAACAGTGCTAACAGCGCGGACGACAACAGTCCTAACAGTGCTAACGGCGCTAACAGTGCGAACGACAACAGTACTAACAGTTCTAACAGCGCGAACGTCAACAGTTCTAACAGTGCTAACATCTCTAACAGCGTGAACGACAACAGTACTAACAGTGCTAACAGCGCGAACGTCAACAGTTCTAACAGTGCTAACATCTCTAACAGCGTGAACGACAACAGTACTAACAGTGCTAACAGCGCGAACGTCAACAGTTCTAACAGTGCTAACATCTCTAACAGCGTGAACGACAACAGTACTAACAGTGCTAACAGCGGTAACAGCGCGAACAACGAAAACAGTCCTAACAGCGCTAACAGCGCTAACAGCGCGAACGACAACAGTCCTAACAGTCCTAACAGTGCTAAGAGCGCGAATGACAACAGTCCTAACAGTGCTAACAGCGCTAACGACAACAGTGCTAACGGTGCTAACAGCGCGAACAACGACAACAGTGCAGACGGAGGACTTTCACCCTGGAGACCGCTGTTCTTGTTCCAGTGTGAACTTAACTTTTTTGTTGCGCAACCTATACGTCCTCCACTTTTAACTCCAAACCACAATCTTTTCCTGAATTTAATGGTAAGTTTAGTCCTCAAATGGCCTCTGCGTTGCTGGATACTCACAGCAGAAAGAACAAAAAATAAGATTTCATATACGATAAAAAAATTGGGACAGAGTTGTTTTTTAATCCGTCATTGGTGAGTTTTTCACGGTTCTCCAGATGTGGTGGAAGCAAAGTTCAGTTCCTCTCTTTCCAAGAATGCTGGGAAAACCTTTTTTCACTCTCCACTGACCCGAATGAACCTTCCCCAGGACAATGGGATGCGAACTATATGTGCTCTTAACCCTCGGTTACGGTAAGGAGAGTTACACGCCGGACGTGACTCTGGCAGCCATAACAAGGCGTGTGTCAGCTGAAGTGTGTCGGGAAGAGACCGCCGGCAAAGATCCCGTAAGCGCCGGCCGTCGTCCCGCTGGTTTTAGGGGTAAGTGGGACGCTGACAGCTTTTTGGACAGCTCACGCTCCGCTGCGACAGGCCAAGAGCTATTATCCAACCTGAGGCCCAGTGGCACGGCTCGAACCCTCAGACAGGCTCACTGTCAAGGGTGTGTGTGTGTGTGTGTGTGTGTGTGTGTGTGTGTGTGTGTGTGTGTGTGTGTGTGTGTGTGTGAAAGCCAGGCAGAGAAGGGCAGAGAGTCAGTCATCCAGTAGATTTACTGTGTCAGTAAGCAGCTGTGTTTGTCAGTGTTGGCCCGGGGCTTTTTCAATGATCCAATTGTGTGTGATTATACTCCACACACACACACACACACACACACACACACACACACACACACACACACACACACACACACACACACACACACACACACACACACACACACACATACACACACACACACTCATCTTCTTCATCTTCCTCTTCCTCCTCCTTCAAAATCTCACGGAGTCGACACACAGAAACAAGCTCAAACTCAAATCTACACATCACTCCGGGATCGGCAGTTGTTTTCTTTTTTTTTACGAGATCCATAACACACACACACACACACACACACACACACACACACGCTGTTGACGTGGGAACGGTGTCGCTACGGTCGTGCGGCACGGAGCACGACCGTACCGCACGTTTGTGTGTGTGTGTGTGTGTGTGTGTGTGTGTGTGTGTGTGGGAGGCAGAGAGAGTGTGTTGTGGTTCACTGAGGGTGAGAGTGACTGTATTTACATTATAGTGAATGTACAACAAAAAAGTGTAAAAAATATATTATTAGGCAAATATTCTATTATTTTACTATTCTCACTCATTCTACCCCAAAGTAATCGACAAAAGGTCCAAAAACCACTTAAAACATTATGCAACTCAACAGAATACTACTTATACTACTGTGCTCTACTTCAAAGGAAACCTTGTGGTACTACGTTTACCGGACACAGATTGTGATGTTGTCATATTGTAGATTAGAGAGTGACTCACACATTAGAACCATTAACATATTAATCATTATTATTTATTAAACTATCCAGCATCATATTAGGATAGAAAGCTCCACTTTCACACTGGTCAAATGCGCTGATAATGCTTTTCTTTTTTTACTCTAGAAACATGTTTGAATACTTCTCCTTCTAGCTAGCGAGCTAACCTAGCTACGCACAAATGTAACGTTAGCTTACCGGATGGGTTTCAACCAGCGACTCTTTTTACGTGGATTAAAACTTTCGGCCGCTTTCACAGTTTTACCCTCATGTCGTTCTCGCGACGGTCGTTCTCACGTTCCGAGTGCGGCCGTCAGAACTTTACGGGACATAAGTGACGTTTTAGCTTGTTTCAGGAGAGAATAAAAAAGGCTGAATTTGAAATGTTTCCAGGTGAACCTTAGTGTGTGTTGAGGTGTACGTGTAAACTCCCCCTCTTCTGCTCAGCCAGCTCGGCCTCCCTTCCCCCAGGCTAATAGTTAAATAAACAGCCTGATGTCTGCCCTGCTGTGGGAACAGTCGGAGGCATCTGGGTGTGTGTGTGTGTGTGTGTGTGTGTGTGTGTGTGTGTATGTGCAGCTCTGCACACCTCTGCAGTAACGCCGGCCAGAGAGTCACGGCCTGCAAGCTGCATGACTCCTCTGTGGGCTGACAGACAGCGAGAGACAGACAGGAAAGGAGAGGAGAGGGTGAGACAGAATATTGGCCCGACGCTGTGGAAGCCGTTAACCGTTTCTCGCCCGGTTTCTCTTCTTCTTCTTCTTCTTCTTCTTCTTCTTCTTCTTCTTCTTCTGCTAATCGACCGACAGAAGTCCTCACCTGCTTCTCCACATTCTTTGGGACCGTTTTGTCGTTTCTAGAGTTGCTTGGTTTGATTCTTCTCAGGCCTTTTGTACCGTAAAAGTCGGGTTACGAGCCGCTACTACCTTCGGTCAGTGTTCCCGTTAGCTCCCCGCTGTAGCCAGCTGGGGCTCCTGCTAGCGCTCCGTTACTTCTCCGCTAACTTCCGCTAGCTCTCCGCTAACTAGTAGTGCTACAGCGGGGACACTGACCGGAGGTAGGAGTGGCTTGTAACCCGACTTTTACGGTACGCCCGCTATCGGCTGTGATGTGGGAACGCCACAAGGTGTCTCACACCTGTCAGCACGGGAAAAGGTGTCGCCCTCCGAGATGATGCGCTGGGAGATTTGAGTTCCAGAAAAAGTGATAAAATGTAGTATTTAAACTAACAATGAGAACACAAAGCATACAGTAAACCTTAAATGACACAAATGAATGAGACAATAGTTTGATTAAAAGAATAAACATTTATATAGATGCCTGTATGTATGCCTGCTTATATTTTGAGCGTCTTTCTTTTAAAAGCATATTCATTATTTCAAACTCAGCGTAAATGAACGACATGAACACATGAATATAACACATTTACATGACTTTTACAACACTTTTTGGGATTTTTTTCAAGGACTTTTCCAGGCCTGGAAATAACCATTTTAAAATTCCATGACTTTTCCAGGTTTTCCATGACCGTAAGAAGAACCCTGTTAATCTGAAGCAATGACCTTAAAAATCAAAAAGCCAGCGACAGCAGCAGTGGCGTGCGTGGCTTCATAGAAAAAGGAAAGTAAGCGCTAATAGTTCATGTTAAAGAGGAGCGACCGCTGCAAGTTAAAACCACTGGGCCTTCAAAATAAAGCTACTTTCTCTCCCAGTGGAGGGAGGAGTCTGTCGCTCCCCAGCTGAACCATAATACTGCAGGTCAGCTGGGTTATCCCCCGCTGCGGGGCTGCAGTGAAGAA
>JBAMJR010000520.1:17500-30000 GCA_038501785.1 Myoxocephalus aenaeus | reverse complement strand
GTAAAAGTCTTAAAGTATCTGATATTAAATGTACTTAAGTATTGAAAGTAAAAGTACAAGTAAATGCTGTTAATAAAAAAAGCAAAGGGTCAGAATTTTGAGAATTATGAAGTTTGTTCTTTTTTAAGTGCTGTGACCACCATGACCAAGGACCGGGAATTGTGTTGAATATATTTGTGTTGGCTGTGATCCATCCAGGAGCAACAATGTTCAACATAATATATTGTACGTGAGTATACTTTTGCATCTACCGTAAAAGTCGGGTTACATGCCGCTCCTACCTCCGGTCAGTGTCCCTGCTTTAGCAAGCTAGGAGCAGCGCTAGCTAGGAGCAGCGGAAGCTAGGAGCAGCGCTAGCTAGGAGCAGCGTTAGCTAGGAGCAGTGCTAGCTAGGAGCAGCGTTAGCTAGGAGCAGCGTTAGCTAGGAGCAGCGTTAGCTAGGAGCAACGTTAGCTAGGAGCAGTGCTAGCTAGGAGCAGCGTTAGCTAGGAGCAGCGTTAGCTAGGATCAGTGCTAGCTAGGAGCAGCGTTAGCTAGGAGCAGCGTTAGCTAGCGCGTCCCCTCTGCCCAAGTCGGGTGTCGAGCCGGGGCTGGTCCCGCTGCCTTCGGTGGTTGTCGGGGAGCTAGTGGAAGTTAGCGAATAGCTAGCGGAAGTTAGCGGGGGAACTAGTGGAGCGCTAGCAGGAGCGCTAGTTGGCTACAGCGGGGAGCTAACGGGGACACTGACCGAAGGTAGTAGCGGCTTGTAACCCGACTTTTACGGTACTATGAACTTATCATTATAAATCTCCAAAAAGCAAGATGACACTATGAAGGAGTTACAACAGTGTGTTTATAAGTATGCTCATCCAGGGCCGCTCAGAAAGAATGAAAAAAAAAACCAAGGCCGGAAAGATGTTTTATTTTGAAAAATGACCGGATACATCCGTCTGGGCGTAAACTGCGTTTTCTTTGCAAAATGTAGTGAAGTAAAAGTGAAAGTCAACAGAAATGTAAATAGTAAAGTAGAGTACAGATATCTACTTTGTTACTGTACAAAACACAGAGGGTTTGAACCCATAACGCTGCCAGGACGGGACGGGACATGCCCACCTGTCTGAGGGCCCCCCCCCCCCCCCCCCCCCTCAGACAGGTTAAATCCACACCTGCAGTTTAGACGTGGTCCTCTGCTCAGCTCCGCTTTCCTCTTTGTTTTGATCGGCTTGTGTTTCTCCCTCTGTAATGAGGCCCACACTGTAATTGGGCCAGTCGTGTTATTTTAGGGTTGGAGTTGCACAAGTAATTACCCAACACACACACACACACACACACACACACACACACACACACACACACACACACACACACACACACACACACACACACACACACACACACACTCTGCTGTGCTGTACCGACAGAGAGAGAGAAAGTGAGACGGGGAGAACGAGGAGAGGAGGGTTCAAAACTACGACGCGGACGAGGAGCATTGTGGGTAAAACAGATATAATTACGAATATATAAATACTCTGATATTCTCTGAGGATAAAATGGCACATTTCTGAAATTATAAAGTCATAAATTAACAGTAAAAATGTCTGTGGCAAATTTAAGAAAAATGTATTAAAGAAATCAAGATTATAAAGTTATACATTTACGAGAAAAAAAAAAACTCTGATATTCTCGTCTCTCGAGATTAAAGTGGTAAATATAAAATGCTAAATTTAAGAAGAAGAAGAAATAATTAAAGATTCTAAATTAAAATTTACCAGAAAAAAATTACAGAACTTCATTTTTTTACGAGATTATAAAGTCATACATTTAGGAGAATTATCACTTATTTTTTCTCAAATCTGCGACTTTATAGTCTCGCAAATTTGTCACTATCAGAGTTTTTTTCTCTCATAAATTTACAAAACTTTCAGTCAATATTACAAAGTTATCATCTGTACTTCAGAGACCCTCGTGGACTCAGATCCCAGATGTCGCCCGGCAGCTTCAGCGATCTGACGGGTTGTGAAACGTTTGACTTCCTGTTCGGCTTCGGCTGCTTCCTGTTGACCAACTTTCCCCTAAAGCAGCGTGACCGGCGCTCATCTGAACTCCAAATACCACGAGAAAACATAAAAAGATGGAAATGCAACCCGGACTCAGCACATGAAACCATGACGCGGTGGAAAACTAGTGTTCACGAGGCCTCGCATCATGGACCATGACTCAGCTGGTTTAGGACTCGGCTGGACCAGGACTCGGTTGGACCAGGACTCGGTTGGACCAGGACTCGGCTGGACCAGGACTCGGCTGGATCAGGACTCGGTTGGACCAGGACTCGGCTGGACCAGGACTCGGCTGGACCAGGAGGCTGGAGCGCGTGACGGCCGGAGGTCAAAAGGTCGTCTCTGACTAGAATCTGTTGCAGCATCTCAACTCTTTCAGACCTTCTTCTATTTCTGTCAGAATAAAAAATGCAACAACGCAGCATTTCAGATTTCTATCACGAAGATTTCAGTCCTCGTTGATCTGATTTTGGTTATTTTTCATATTTTCGACCCAACAGAAGAGCGACGGGTGTTTTAACGAAGACGAGAGTCCACAATTGACCATTTTCCAAGTATTTGGAAGTATATAAAAGTAACAATACTGAAGTGTACAAATACTCCGATGTGAAGGAGAACAGGTCTAATACAGACAATACCAACATTACCAGGTTTCCTGTTTATTAGAAGGTTATTCGTTTATTTTGAAAAGGCTGAACGCAAAGTAACGAGCTGTAAATGACGCACACGGAAAATATCAGAATGGTGAAATACTTAATTCGGTTTAAGCAGCAAAACCTTTGGTTAGGTTTAGGAAAAGATCGTGGCTTGTGTTGAAATAACTGCCGAAGTGACGTTACTTAACACGGAAGTATTTATATATATATATATATATATATATATACCGTACTTTTCGGGTTATAAGCCGCTACTGCCTTCGGTCAGTGTCCCCGTTAGCTCCCCGCTGTAGCCAGCTGGGGCTCCTGCTAGCGCGCCGTCACTTCCCCGCTAACTTCCGCTAGCTCTCCGCTAACTTCCGCTAGCTCCCTGAAAACCACCGAAGGTAGCGGGACCAGGCTCGACACCCGACTTGGGCAGAGGGGACGTGGGCAGTAGCAGCAGCAGCGGGCGGTAGCAGCAGAAGCGCTAGCTAGCAGCGCTACTAGCAGCGCTACTAGCTTGCTACAGCGGGGACACTGATCAGCCGTAGGAGCGGCTTATAACCCGAAAAGTACGGTATATCAACATCTTAAAGATCCGAACATTAATTTGAGTATTTCGCGATGAAAACCACATCAGACATATGAACCAAAGACTGCTGTGCTGAAGTGAAACATAGAAGAAGTCCATGAGGTGTGATGAGAGCCGGTGAGGTCATGAGCGCTTCAGGTTCTGCTGGGTTCTCCGCGTGGAGGCGGGTCTTGAGCAACGGGCCGTGAATCAAAGCGGCGGTTGACCTGACGCACACGCCGTCTGCCCAGCTTCCTCTTCATCGCCGACCGGCCTCTTCCTCTTTCGGACCCTGACTCACTCTGCAGGCCGAGGAGCAGCCGGATGTTACCACATCGAAACCCGACGCCGCCGCGGCGGCTCGAGATCCAGCATCATGGTTTCGGTGGAAATTTCTTCTTTTTTTTTAAGAAAGAGAAATTCACTCAGCAGTTTTTTTTGTTTTTTTTGTTGCTCTCACAGGATGAGAGAAGGAGAAGCGTGTGAAGAAATGGAAAGAATGACCAAGCAGTACTGAGATGATGAGAGAAGCAGAGAGGAGGAGGAGAAGAAGAAGAAGAAGAAGAAGAAGAAGAAGAAGAAGAAGAAGAAGAAGAAGAAGAAGAAGAAGAAGAAGAAGAGACTCTTTTAGATAACTCTCTCAGGAGTTTGTGTTTATTGGACGTTAATCATTTCAGGGACGCAAACTCAGCAGGATAGAAATAGACAAACGGGGACGCGAGCACATCAGATCACGTCAGGACGAGACGGGAAAGAGCACAAACACCAGAGCACCATGCAGGGTGGGGGTCTGGGGGTCTGGGGGTCTGGGGTCCTGGTCCTGGTCCTCAGGGGTCCCTTTAGGTCCACAGACCCGTTGTGAATGAATGTTTTACACTTTTAAAAAACTATTTAGTGACGAGTGATCCTCTGTGTCTCAACATTAGAACAAACCGTCCATGACACACAGATTCTGACGACATCAAAAAGAAGTCCTAAATATTTTCCGCCGCTATTTAAATGTTTATACGTCAAAAAATGTTCTGCAGGTTTTTCTTCTCAGGAGAAGATCGACCTCACAAGAGAGAGAAGAGGCAAATAACAGGGTGTGTGTGTGTGTGTGTGTGTGTGTGTGTGTGTGTGTGTGTGTGTGTGTGTGTGTGTGTGTGTGTGTGTGTGTGTGTGTGTGTGTGTGTGTGTGTGTGTGCATGTGCGTGTGTGTGTGTGTGTGTGTGTGCATGTGTGTGTGTGTGTCTGTGTGCATGTGTGTGTGTGTGTGTGTCTGTGTGTGTGTGTGCATGTGTGTGCGTGCATGTGTGTGTGTGTGCGTGCATGTGTGTGCGTGTGTGTGCATGTGTGTGTGCGTGCATGTGTGTGTGTGCGTGCATGTGTCTGTGTGTGTGCATGTGTCTGTGTGTGTGCATGTGTGTGTGTGCATGTGTGTGCGTGCATGTGTCTGTGTGTGTGCATGTGTGTGCGTGCATGTGTGTGTGTGTGCGTGCATGTGTGTGCGTGTGCGTGCATGTGTGTGTGCGTGCATGTGTCTGTGTGTGTGCATGTGTGTGCGTGTGCATGTGTGTGTGTGTGTGCGTGCATGTGTGTGCGTGTGTGTGCATGTGTGTGTGCGTGCATGTGTCTGTGTGTGTGCATGTGTCTGTGTGTGTGCATGTGTGTGCGTGTGCATGTGTGTGTGTGTGCGTGCATGTGTGTGCGTGTGCGTTCATGTGTCTGTGTGTGTGCATGTGTGTGTGTGCATGTGTGTGCGTGTGTGTGTGTGTGTGTGCATGTGTGTGCGTGCATGTGTGTGTGTGCGTGCATGTGTGTGTGTGTGCGTGCATGTGTGTGTGCGTGCATGTGTGTGTGTGCGTTCATGTGTCTGTGTGTGTGCATGTGTGTGTGTGTGTGTGTGCATGTGTGTGCGTGCATGTGTGTGTGTGCGTGCATGTGTGTGCGTGTGCGTGCATGTGTGTGTGCGTTCATGTATCTGTGTGTGTGCATGTGTGTGTGTGTGTGTGTGTGCATGTGTGTGTGTGTGTGTGTGTGCATGAGAGGGAGACAGAAAGGAGATGTGCAGTGATTCACGGTTCCTCCTCCTCAACCGAAACCTTCGGCCGCAGTTGAGTGTCGCAACCTCCTCTTCGTCACTGTGTGCGGGTGACGAAGAGGAGGAACAGCCAGACGGGCCGCGACCCCGTGATGAGGGTCGTGTCCAGGGCTGTGCACCTTGTGAGCTGATATAAAGACTCACAGGTTATACTACAGCTGAGCTCACCCCCTTTAAAGAGGGAGGAGGGGAGGAGGAGGGGAGGAGGGGAGGAGGAGGAGAGAGGAGGAGGAGAGAGGAAGGGAGGAGGAGGAGAGAGGAGGTGAGGAGGAGGAGGAGGAGGAGGAGGATTAGGAGAGAGGAGGGAGGAAAGGAGAGAGGAAGGAGAGAGGAGGTGAGGAGGAGGAAGAGGAGAGGAGGAGGAGAGGAGGAGAGGAGGAGAGGAGGAGAGGAGGAGAGGAGGAGAGGAACACTGTGAAAAGAGAGGAATCACGGGAGAGATATTGTTAGAAAGAGAAAAGAGTCAAAGCTCAGGCTCATTTCAACCAGAACAGTTTTCTTTGCCGTAAATTGAACAAATAAAAAAAAGCACATAAAATAAAATAAAATAAAAGGGGGAAGCGACAACGGAGAGCAGAGAAACTGAACGACAGAATGAGATGAAGTGGAGAGGAGTGGGTTCGTCCGTATGTTTGCATGAGCATAAAGGCATGAAGGGAGGAAGGTAAGGTATAAAGGTAAAGGGAGGAAGGTATAAAGGAGGAAGGGAGGAAGGTAAGGTATAAAGGTAAAGGGAGGAAGGTAAGAAGGGAGGAAGGGAGGAAGGGAGGAAGGTATAAAGGTAAAGGGAGGAAGGTAAGGTATAAAGGTAAAGGGAGGAAGGGAGGAAAGGAGGAAGGGAGGAAGGTATAAAGGGAGGAAGGTAAGAAGGTATAAAGGGAGGAAGGTAAGGTATAAAGGTAAAGGGAGGAAGGTAAGAAGGGAGGAAGGTAAGAAGGGAGGAAGGGAGGAAGGTAAGAAGGGAGGAAGGGAGGAATGGAGGAAGGTAAGAAGGGAGGAAGGTATAAAGGGAGGAAGGTAAGGTATAAAGGGAGGAAGGTAAGAAGGGAGGAAGGGAGGAAGGTAAGGTATAAAGGTAAAGGGAGGAAGGTAAGAAGGGAGGAAGGTAAGAAGGGAGGAAGGGAGGAAGGTAAGAAGGGAGGAAGGTAAGAAGGGAGGAAGGGAGGAAGGGAGGAAGGTAAGAAGGGAGGAAGGGAGGAAGGTATAAAGGGAGGAAGGTATAAAGGGAGGAAGGGAGGAAGGTAAGAAGGGAGGAAGGGAGGAAGGTAAGAAGGGAGGAAGGGAGGAAGGTAAGAAGGGAGGAAGGGAGGAAGGTAAGAAGGGAGGAAGGGAGGAAGGTAAGAAGGTATAAAGGGAGGAAGGTAAGAAGGTATAGAGGGAGGAAGGTAAGAAGGGAGGAAGGGAGGAAGGGAGGAAGGGAGGAAGGGAGGAAGGTAAGAAGGGAGGAAGGGAGGAAGGGAGGAAGGTAAGAAGGGAGGAAGGGAGGAAGGTAAGAAGGGAGGAAGGGAGGAAGGTATAAAGGGAGGAAGGGAGGAAGGTAAGAAGGGAGGAAGGGAGGAAGGTAAGAAGGGAGGAAGGTATAAAGGGAGGAAGGGAGGAAGGTAAGAAGGGAGGAAGGGAGGAAGGTAAGAAGGGAGGAAGGTATAAAGGGAGGAAGGGAGGAAGGTAAGAAGGGAGGAAGGGAGGAAGGGAGGAAGGTAAGAAGGGAGGAAGGGAGGAAGGTATAAAGGGAGGAAGGTAAGAAGGTAGGAAGGGAGGAAGGTATAAAGGGAGGAAGGGAGGAAGGTAAGAAGGGAGGAAGGGAGGAAGGTAAGAAGGGAGGAAGGGAGGAAGGGAGGAAGGGAGGAAGGTATAAAGGGAGGAAGGTAAGAAGGGAGGAAGGGAGGAAGGTAAGAAGGGAGGAAGGGAGGAAGGTAAGAAGGGAGGAAGGGAGGAAGGGAGGAAGGGAGGAAGGCCGCGTCCCGGCTCTCCGGCTCCGCTGTACCCAGAGAGGCTGAAGTGGGCGAGGCGGAGCGGAGAGCGACGGCTCCTCGCTGCAGAGACGTCTTTAAAGAGCGCAGGAAGCGGCGACGCTGCGACAGGAAATGCTCACAGACAGACGGGGAGGCGACGTGTGTTCAGAGGAGACGGACCCCGTGTGGCAACAACAAAGTCACGGGTCAGCGCACCGCTAACGAGGGTCACACAGGAAGTCTGTGACGAAGAGGAGGAGGGGATGAAGGCCACCGAGAGGCTGAAAGGCTGACATGCACTGATGTGCTGGATCTGTTGAGCTGGACTTAATCATGTTTAACCTCATGGCTCCAAGGCCTGTTGGTTAATATACTCATAGATTCTGATTATCTCCTCAACCACAAGGCCTATTTGAATAATTAAAAAATTTATAATATACAGAAAACCCTTGGGAACATAGACAGGGTTCATACACATTCTGACCAATGCATTTCCATGACTTTAAACCAAATGTCCATGAGCAAACATTTAGTGAAATCTGGGTGTAAACATGACAAAGTGAGTAAATGTAGTATTTAAACTAACAATGAGAATACAAAACATACAGTAAACCTTAAATGACTCAAATGAATGAGACAATAGTTTGATTAAAAGAATAAACATTTATATAGATGCCTGTATGGATGCCTGCTTATATTCTGAGTCTTTCTTTTAAAAGCATATTCATTATTTCAAATTCAGCGTAAATGAACGACATGAACACATGAATATAACACATTTACATGACTTTTACAAAGCTTTTGGGATTTTTATTTTTTTCAAGGACTTTTCCAGGCCTGGAAATAACCATTTTTAAAATTCCATGACTTTTCCAGGTTTTCCATGACCGTAAGAACCCTGATAAATAATAAGTTCATATATATATATATATATATATATATATATATATATATATATATATATATATATTAGTGCACAGAAAAGGAAAACAATTTACTGTATATTTTGCAGAAATAATAATTAAAAGTTGTATTTTCTTATCGTAACTATATGTGCTATATTTGAATTTAATCTATAACATAGCTCTATATGTTAAAAGTATCTGTGCGACGTTTCGTTTTGATTGAGTGAAGTTAAGTATTTTTAATAATTATTGCAAAGTGGATCCCGCTGGACACCGTCAAACTGAGAGCCGTATCTCGTCAAAGAGAGAAAGAATGAGCCATTAAACACCCAAATGTCCGTATCAGATTCAGTTTTCTAAATCATGAAAACATAAGCTGTGAAAAGGGTCGACATTGTTCAGATGATGAACTGTGATTAGCTTTAGCCGTCTGCTAACCTCCTCAGCCGTGACGTAGAAGGCTCAATAATCATCTCTTAAAATTATTAGAGGGAGATTATTAAGGACTAGAGAGATTAGAGCGATGAAGAAATGACCTGCTGTTGTGCTCATGATGTCCTAAGAGTTACTTCTAATTATTTTGGTGATGCGTTTTCCGACAAAGTCCAGCAGCGCAGTCTTTTAAAAATAAACTTCCGTCTTCACGGGAAACCCAATGACGAGCAAAAAATGGTTGTTTGGGTTGAAATAACCACGGAAGTACGGAAGTACGCAAGTTACGTGACAAAAACATAAAGGTTGACGTCTTGTTCCACGCGGGGAACGAACCACGGCCTCCTGCTGGAAATATCGGCGTTTGTAGGACCCGTCTTTACACGACGTCTGGCTATGTAGCTCAATCGCTAACTCCACTGTGATTTTGTGCAACACTGGCAACAGAAAATGAAGTGAACAAAAGTCATCACTTCTCTGGAGACAGCGATGTGCTTTCCTACGACGTGATGGAGCATTAAGTTGTTCACTTTGTACTCGTTGAGCAGCTGGTTAGCTAGCTAGCTAGCTAGATCGCTAATCCCACCACGCTTTAGCGCTACACTGGTGGCAGAAAATAAAGTGAACAAAAGTGATCACTTCTCTGGAGACAGCGATGTGCTTTCCTACGACGTGATGGAGCATTACGTTGTTCACTTTGTACTCGTTGAGCAGCTGGTTAGCTAGCTAGCTAGCTAGATCGCTAATCCCACCACGCTTTAGCGCTACACTGGTGGCAGAAAATGAAGTGAACAAAAGTGATCATTTCTCTGGAGACAGCGATGTGCTTTCCTACGACGTGATGGTGCATTAAGTTGTTCACTTTGTATTCGTTGAGCAGCTGGTTACCTAGCTAGCTAGCTAGCTAGCTAGCGCGCTAATCCCACCACGCTTTAGCGCTACCCTGGTGGCAGAAACCGACGGATCACTCGATGGGTAGATAATCATTCGTTGAAGCCCTTGAGACACCACCAGGTGGGTTGATTGTTTTTAAAATGCTTTTTGAAAAAGATCCCTAAAACGCCGCAGGACATTTCTTAAACACTCAGATTGAGTGGTCACGCCGAGCCAGTGTGTCGTGAGATTAGCGCACGCCGATGGAGGCGGCGCGCGTGTGTAAGTGTGTGTGTGTGTGTGTGTGTGTGTGTGTGTGTGTGTGTGTGTGTGTGTGGGTAAGCCTGCTCATCGCTGCACTGGCTGCTCATTTAGTGGGACAGAATTAAGCGTGAGAGGACGTCTGTCCGGTGCCGAATCGTGACATCAGCCAGTTGGCAGAGGAGGTGTCGGAGAGCAGGTGCTATATGGGAACGAGGGAGGGATGGAGACATGCGGGGAGGGGGTGGAATTTTGGGGAAGGACAGGGAGAGGATGGAGGTGTGGGACAGCAGAGCGGAGGGTGGTGCAGGAGGGCCGGGGCCGGAGCCAAGATGAGTGTCCAAGTGAAGCTATTTATAGCGCTCCATCACGGGCCCTTCTATCTGATCACCAGCATTATCCCTCGATTTCCCCTCCGCTCACATCCAGGAACACATTTACCTCAATCACGTCCTCTCCGTCTATTCTCGGTGAGGGACATTAGACGCTCGCTCCACGCTTCGTGTCGGAAATATCCGACTATCTTTTTCTATCTTTTTTAATAGTATTCCATGAGTGCCCTTTAAAGAAGTTGTGCACGTTACTATAAAGAGTTGTCTCTTTAATATATGTGGATGCACCGATGCTGAGAGGTTATATGTTTATAGACTATACACATTACAGACCGGAGTCTGACTTCCTGTGTTGCTGCATTCAAACGTTTTACACCAAGATGCCGATTCATTGTAAATGTTTAAATTAAGCCTAATGTTGCTCCTTTTACATAAAAATATATTTTCTGTCTGTATCGGGACAAAAAAAATGTCATTTCGGTGCATCCTTAATTGTATATACGTTCTTCTTCTTTGTCAAAATCTGGCACAAACATTACCCACAATGCAACTCGCCCGCCAACAGTTCAGTCGTAGATATGCTAGTAGCGGCTAATGTAGCTAGCTAGCCAAGCGGACTTTTAGATGACGAACTGTGAATCGAGGCGAGCTTAGCTCCGCCTCCTCAGCCGTATTATCTCTAAATTATCTCTAAACTATTAGAGGGATGAAGTAGGGTGACCAGACGTCCTCTTTTTCCCGGACATGTCCTCTTTTCGAGACCTAAAAAAAGCGTCCGGCAGGGATTCCAAAAACGTCCGGGATTTTGCTACGTGCGGGAAAATAGTTATTACCCCCTTACAAGTTTTGGAAATGGTATCTCCCTCACGTTCCACCTTCTTGCGCAAGCTCTGACTGTAAAGAGAACTGTCATTGGTCGACTGATCTCAACGTAAATGTAAGTTCACGGCATGCTACACACTACTGCTACCCCCCGGAGCGAAGTGTCCTCTTTTTCACAAACTCAAATCTGGTCACCCTAGATGAAGACATGTGTTCCTTGTGATGTCCTACAAAAAGTTACGGCTCATTTTTGTCCCTTTCCACTCGTTGCATGCATGCGGCCTCTTCAAGGTTTAGGCAACTAAATTGCTTCGTGTTTGGGTTAAAGTTACTGAAGTACACATTTTACGAGACAAACACATCAACGAACGATGCAACTAAGGCAACTTTTTCAATCCCAGGAAGACTTTATTGTGATCGTTGTTGATCAGGTCGTCTTCATCAAGCGCTGTCAACACAATCAACGACCGGGAGTCGAACCCGCGCGCGCACGTGCACGCGTCCCGCAGCGGAGCGTTGTGTTGCGTCTCCACGAGTTGCAGCATAATGGCGTCTTTGTCTTCCACTTATCTGGCTGCGGCTCAGCAGCTACTGTCTACCCAGACCTGAGGACACAATGTGTGTGTCTGAAGGCTCATTGTGGAGCTCGCTCTGCGCGGACAAAGGAACTCATCTTGAGCCCAGACGAGATAAGAGGGGAGTTGTTGCTTTTTTTTTTACTGGCGCAGGTTAGCGGCTCTGCGTGGTCCGCGTGCATCAGGATCAGATGCGGGAAGGAGTCGGTGCCAGATCACAATAAACGCAGCGCAGTAGCATGAGACGTCATTTTATAATAGAACATGTACAGTAAAATCTGTTATTAAAGTGTCAAGAGCAAAATGCACAACATAACGGAGAGAAGAAACACTTTTATCCCTTAAAGCGTCACTAAAGATACAAAGTATCTTTTCATGAACGCCGAGCAGGTGACCGAGCTCCTGCTCAGGAAATGTCCTTGGCTTTTTGGGTTGTTTTCACGGTGAATCCCAGAGTCCACCCACACAGGCAAGCCCTGCAGAGACCTTCTGTTCCTCGACACACACACACACACACACACACACACACACACACACACACACACACTCATGCAGAGAAAACACACAGAGTAAGAGTCACAGAGAGGAAAAACAAAGCAACAATGGAGAATGGAGAGCAGGTTTTATTGTGACTGGTCGACTTCTCCCCTAAACGTTGTGATAGTTTTGCGTGTCGTTCATCACGGACGTGTTTACTACACAACGAGCACACGCGTGACCTCGGCCTGCTCGGCTCAAAAAGAGAAAACACACGACGAGGCTCTGCGATCGGCTGCTTCTGTCGTGCAGACTTAAATTAGATTTCAACCGCTCACACACACACACACACACGCTCACACACACACACACACACACACACACACGAGCAACAACAGTGTGTTTTTATGGAGCCGGCAGAGAGCGCCGTACATATGGACGCCTCACATCATGGCTCATAAACGCTGTAGTGCGGCGCGGTAACGGCCCTGAAGCCACATGTCACTGTGGAGGAGAGGAACCTCCTTCTTCTTCTTCTTCTTC
>JBAMJR010000520.1:0-12500 GCA_038501785.1 Myoxocephalus aenaeus | reverse complement strand
GGGGCATCCCTGGTTAAACAGTTCAAACATGATGAACATCCCCGTGATGAAAGCATCAGCCCAACAGACAGAGAGAGAAAGAGGAGAAGAAAGGAAAGACAGGTAGCAGACAGCGAGGTAGCAGACAGAGAGGTAGCTAGCAGACAGAGAGTAGCAGACAGAGAGTAGCAGACAGAGAGGTAGCTAGCAGACAGAGAGGTAGCTAGCAGACAGAGAGTAGCAGACAGAGAGTAGCAGACAGAGCGGTAGCAGAGAGAGACGTAGCAGACAAAGCGGTAGCAGACAGAGAGTAGCAGACAGAGCGGTAGCTAGCAGACAGAGAGGTAGCTAGCAGACAGAGAGTAGCAGACAGAGAGTAGCAGACAGAGAGGTAGCAGAGAGAGACGTAGCAGACAGAGCGGTAGCAGACAGAGAGTAGCAGACAGAGCGGTAGCTAGGAGTCAGAGAGCTAGCTAGCAGACAGAGCGGTAGCTAGCAGACAGAGAGGTAGCTAGCAGACAGAGAGGTAGCTAGCAGACAGAGCGGTAGCTAGCAGACAGAGCGGTAGCAGACAGAGAGCAGCAGACAGAGAGGTAGCTAGCAGACAGAGAGGTAGCTAGCAGACAGAGAGGTAGCTAGCAGAGAGGTAGCTAGCAGACAGAGAGGTAGCAGACAGAGAGGTAGCAGACAGAGAGTAGCAGACTGAGAGGTAGCTAACAGACAGAGCGGTAGCAGACAGAGAGGTAGCAGACAGAGAGGTAGCAGACAGTGAGGTAGCAGACAGAGAGGTAGCTAGCAGACAGAGAGTAGCAGACAGTGAGGTAGCAGACAGTGAGGTAGCAGACAGTGAGGTAGCAGACAGAGAGCTAGCAGACAGAGAGTAGCAGACAGAGAGGTAGCAGACAGAGAGCTAGCAGACAGAGAGTAGCAGACAGAGAGGTAGCAGACAGAGAGGTAGCAGACAGTGAGGTAGCAGACAGAGAGGTAGCAGACAGAGAGGTAGCTAGCAGACAGAGAGTAGCAGACAGTGAGGTAGCAGACAGAGAGCTAGCAGACAGAGAGTAGCAGACAGAGAGGTAGCAGACAGAGCTAGCTAGCAGACAGAGCGGTAGCAGACAGAGAGGTAGCAGACAGGGAGGTAGCAGACAGAGAGGTAGCTAGCAGACAGAGAGGTAGCAGACACTGAGGTAGCAGACAGAGAGTAGCAGACAGAGAGGTAGCAGACAGAGAGTAGCAGACAGAGAGGTAGCAGACAGAGAGTAGCAGACAGAGAGGTAGCAGACAGTGAGGTAGCAGACAGTGAGGTAGCAGACAGAGAGGTAGCTAGCAGACAGAGACTAGCAGACAGAGAGTAGCAGACAGAGAGGTAGTAGACAGTGAGGTAGCAGGCAGAGAGTAGCATACAGAGAGGTAGCAGACAGAGAGGTAGCAGACAGAGAGTAGCAGACAGAGAGGTAGCAGACAGAGAGGTAGCAGACAGAGAGGTAGTAGACAGTGAGGTAGCAGACAGTGAGGTAGCAGACAGAGAGCTAGCAGACAGAGAGTAGCAGACAGAGAGGTAGCAGACAGAGAGCTAGCTAGCAGACAGAGCGGTAGCAGACAGAGAGGTAGCAGACAGGGAGGTAGCAGACAGAGAGGTAGCTAGCAGACAGAGAGGTAGCAGACACTGAGGTAGCAGACAGAGAGTAGCAGACAGAGAGGTAGCAGACAGAGAGTAGCAGACAGAGAGGTAGCAGACAGAGAGTAGCAGACAGAGAGGTAGCAGACAGTGAGGTAGCAGACAGTGAGGTAGCAGACAGAGAGGTAGCTAGCAGACAGAGAGTAGCAGACAGAGAGTAGCAGACAGAGAGGTAGTAGACAGTGAGGTAGCAGGCAGAGAGTAGCAGACAGAGAGGTAGCAGACAGTGAGGTAGCAGACAGTGAGGTAGCAGACAGAGAGGTAGCAGACAGAGAGGTAGCAGACAGAGAGGTAGTAGACAGTGAGGTAGCAGACAGAGACTAGCAGAGCGGTTTGCGGGTCGGACCCGTGCGGCGCCGGTGGAGCTGGACGCCGCGTCAGAGTCCACATCCTGTGTCTTCATGGTGCCGCGGCCTCGGGGCACTGGGAGCTTTAATGGGAGGAGGTCTGCCACTGGGAAACACATGCTGGAGCCCAGAGAGAGGGAAACACACTGCATGCTGGGAATCAGTGTGTGTGATAAGCATGACAGCAGCACGCCTTGAAATGTGTGTGTGTGTTTGTGTGTGCGTTTGCGTGTGTGTGTTTGCGTGTGTGAGTGTGTGTGTATATAAACCCCCTCATAAACATTATTTCCTCACCTGTTTTCTTCATTCTAGATCAGATCCCTCTTCACTGAACTAACTCTCTACATTCAATCAGGACGCTGCGTTTCCCGTGAACACCGAGGCCCTGAACGCACCGTGATATGTGATTATATCACACTTCACCGTGACACCGCCGCATGAGGTAAGGGCTGCCGGGTGGCGGAGGAAGCCGAGGTTAAACGGAAAAGCAGAGGATGTGTCATTACTCTGAAGAGAGAGAGAGAGAGAGAGAGAGAGAGAGAGAGAGAGAGCATTCTTCATGATGCCGGTCACTCGGTAAGATCAAGTGTTACGTAATCACTTCTCCAGATGCAAAGAGAGCTGTCCTTATTAAGGAGAGGAGATGATAATAGGGTCAAGGAGAGAGGAGAGGAAAGGAGATATGAAAGGATAGGACAGAGGCGAGGAGATATAGGAGAGGTTAGGAGAGAGGAGAGAAAGGAAAGGAGAGAGGAGCGAGGAGAGAGGAAAGGAGAGAGGAGCGAGGTGAGAGGAAAGGAGAGAGGAGCGAGGTGAGAGGAGAGGATAGGCGAGATGAGTGAGGAGAGAGAAGAGAGGAAAGATGAGAGAGGAGAGATGAGAGAGGAGAGAGGAGAGAGGAGACAGGAGAGAGGAGAGAGGAGTGAGGAGAGAGGAGAGAGGAGAGAGGAGAGGAGACAGCGGTCCACCCTTTGCCCTCCAGTTTGATTGCTCTGGTCTGGCTCCTCTGGCTCAGGATGATCGGCTCTTCCACTAGCTGCTCCACCTCCCTCCCTCTGCCACTAAGGTGGTGTGGTAAGGAAGATGTAAGTGGGGGGGCATGAGTGGGGGCAGGAGGAGGGGAGGAGGGGGGAGACGAGGTGTGGAAGGCTGCAGCGGGGGAGGCAGACCGGAGGGTGCTGGGTTCTCTCCCTAAGAAGTGCTAACTTGGACAGTGGGAGGAATTTTCTGTGGTTTATCCAACGAGAGCTGCTCCATCTGTATAAACTGGAGCCTGCCAAAATGTAGGCTCTCTCTCCCTCTCTCTCTCTCCACACACACACACACACACACACACACACACACACACACACACACACACACACACACACACACACACACACACACACACGCCACGCTGCCAAAAAGTCGACTCCCTCTGTCCAAAGAGGAGCACAGAAACTTAACTCCCTCATTACTCGCTCAGATAGCTAGATGAAAAAGTTACAAGAAACACACACACATGCATGTTCTCGCACACGCACACACACACGCACACACACACACACACACACACACACACACACACACACACACACACACACACACACACACAAGCTGCTCTAATGACAGCGGTGTGGAGACAGAGGTTATGTAAGTGTGAGCTGCGATCGCACTCCACGCCATTTAGACGTGACTCAGCTGGCCCAACGCCTGTGTGTGTGTGTGTGTGTGTGTGCGTGTGTGTGTGTGCGTGTGTGCTTGTGCGTGTGCGTGTGCATGTCGAGAGAGAGAGAGAAAGAAAGAAAAAGACACTGGACCGATTCTGTAACATAGAGAGAGAAAATAAAGAGCTTTAAACAATTAGACGAGTGTGTGTGTGTGTGTGTGTGTGTGTGTGTGTGTGTGTGTGTGTGTGTGTGTGCGTGTGCATGTTGGGGGAGGGGTTATAACACATCTGTCGGTGACATTGCAGAACTTTTTTATTTGCTTTGCTCGCAGTACATTAAGAGGAACAAACCAACATAACAAACATGTCCCTTCCTGCTTTTTTAGAACACATTTCTGCATGGTTGCACAGGTTAAATCCACAAGATGAGAGTGAATGTTCAAGTGTGTGTGTGTGTGTGTGTGTGTGTGTGTGTGTGTGTGTGTGTGTGTGTGTGTGTGTGTGTGTGTGACACACACAGTGGCCCTGTAGTTTCCCAGCAGGGCTTGTGGCAGAGGACTGACATCTTTCCACAGGATATGAGAACTGTGTGATCATCCATCTGAGCTCTGAGGACAAACATACACTCACCAGCGCCTCCTCTCGTGCCTCAATTTGTATTACTCTCTCTCTCTCTCTCACACACACACACACACACACACACACACAAACACACACACTCTCTCTAAGATTGCTCGTGTCTCTTTAAAACTTTGCTCTTCTTTTTGCCAAGGGGGCAGGGTTGTACTCTGTGAGTCACTGGGCTGTCCCTGGCACAGACAGACACACACACACACACACACACACACACACACACACACACACACACACACACACACACACACACACACTCAAAGCTCTCCATGTCTATGAGTGGAGCTGGCCCTCTGCCCAGCCTTAGGGCTGCACGGCCCCAGCGCTGTATCACTTAACCCTTCAGGAGCTCGCACTGCTCCAATTTAACCCCAAAGAAATAAGCCGTGGCTCCGTGGGTCAGAGCTTGACTCTTCCGGTCGAGCCTCCTCGGAGTCTGTTATCCAAAATGTAGACAAGTAAACGCCACGAACAAGCCGTTGCTTTAACGTTCGATATGTCCTATAACTCTTTCGGAGATCTGATGAACTCAACTAAAGATCTTTCTCTGACTAGATTTATACGCCGTGATCACCACCTGCTCTTTGACCTGTTGTTGCTTCACACGACCCCTGAAGAGGCTTCATTCCTTTACTGTCGGGGAGGCCGTGCTCGAGTGGTTGCATCAAAGGTTCATTCTTGTTGCCCACTGACACCAGCAACTTTTGAACCTTGAACTTGCCAACTGCATTCAATCAGGTGGCAACCACCGGATTGAATGAGGAAGTGTCTTAAACCTGCTTTCTCTCTACTGATCACCAGGAGGCGACTCCTCTGGTTGTATAGAAGTTTATGCTCATTCTCTCTCCTGACCACCAGGAGGCGACTCCTCTGGTTGACTCTACTTCTCTCTGGATTTATTTCCTCAGTAAACATTGTAAACATGAGTTTAAAGAATAAGATGAAGACGTTCAAAGACCAAGATGAAGAAGACCAAAGATCAACATGAAGACGTTCAAAGACCAAGATGAATATGGCCAAAGACCAAGATGAAGACGGTCAAAGACCAAGATGAAGACGGCCAAAGATCAACATGAAGATGGCCAAAGACCCAAGATAAATATGGTCGAAGACCGCCAATGACCCAGATGAAGACGACCAAAGACCCAGTTGAAGATGGCCAAAGTCCAAGATGAAGAAGACCAAAGACCAAGATGAAGAAGGTCAAAGACCAAGATGAAGACGGCCAAAGGCCAAGATGAAGATGGCCAAAGACCCAAGATAAATATGGTCGAAGACCGCCAATGACCCAGATGAAGACGACCAAAGACCCAGTTGAAGATGGCCAAAGTCCAAGATGAAGAAGACCAAAGACCAAGATGAAGAAGGTCAAAGACTAAGATAAAGGCGGTCAAAGACCAAGATGAAGACTACCAAAGACCAAGATAAAGACGGCCAAAGATCAAGATGAAGACTTCCAAAGACCGAGATGAAGATGACCAAAGAGCAAGCTAAAGACGGCCAAAGGCCAAGATAAAGACGGCCAAAGATCAAGATGAAGACTTCCAAAGACCGAGATGAAGATGACCAAAGAGCAAGCTAAAGACGGCCAAAGGCCAAGATAAAGACGGCCAAAGATCAAGATGAAGACTTCCATAGACCGAGATGAAGATGACCAAAGAGCAAGCTAAAGACGGCCAAAGACCAAGATGAATATGGCCAAAGACCAAGACGGTCAAAGACCAAGCTAAAGATGGCCTAAGACCAAGAAAAAGATGGCCAAAGACCAAGATGAAGATGGCTAAAGACCAAGATGAAGATTGCCAAAAACCAAGATGAAGACGGCCAAAGAACAAGATGAAGACGGCCAAAGAACAAGATGAATATGGCCTAAGACCAAGTTAAGACATCAAAGACCAAGATGAAGACTACCAATGATCAAGCTAAAGACAACCAAAGACCAAGATGAAGACTTCCAAAGACCGAGATGAAGACCCCCAAAGGCCAAGATAAAGACGGCCAAAGATCAAGATGAAGACTTCCAAAGACCGAGATGAAGATGACCAAAGACCAAGATGAAGACGGCCAAAGACCAAGATGAAGACTACCAAAGACCAAGCTAAAGATGGTCAAAGACCAAGATGAAGACTACCAAAGACCAAGCTAAAGATGGTCAAAGACCAAGATGAAGACGGCCAAAGCGGCGTGGAACTGGACATGGGCTATGAGGCCGTCGAGAGCGGGTGTAAAGTGGGTTGAGTGGGACGCAGTGACGGATGGCGTGACCTTATCTGCAGCAGTTGTGGGATCTGACTGCGAATGGCGTTGGACCTCCTCCCTTCTCTGCTTCCTGTGAGATGGATCCCAGAGGTGCTATCGCTGCTCCAATAACCATGTCAGCTTGGAGGCAGGACTATCGCCCTCCCACCTTTACCAGAAGGTAACCTCAGGAGTGATCCCTCGAGGGTCCAGACTAATAATAGTATATGGATACGGACCTATGGAAATGATAGGCACAGCACAGAATTAAATGGCAGTCAAATGTATGTTAAACACCCGATACTTGTGTGCGGTGCGACTCGTGTGGGGAGAGGGAAGGTCAGAGGTTTGGGCTGTGCAACTAGAACAGTTGGCAGCACCTGAACATACAGAAACACATACTGTAGAGCATGTACACACACACACACACACACACACACACACACACACATCGTAGGCCTGGTTGCTGAGGAGTGTTCTGTAATTCTAGTGTGTGTTAATGACTCTCCCAGGCACACTGGAGGAGACGTTAAAAACTCCTGGCTGTGATTTACTGTGCAGCGATGCAAGCTGGGACACGACCCAGAGATTCACACTGTGGCACGGATACGCATATAGTGACACACACACACACACACACACACACACACACACACACACACACACACACACACACACACACACACACACACACCAAGGGAGAATCTAACAACGATCAAGGGAGGTTGAGGCGAGGTGGAACGGCTCAGATTTGTTAATGAATTTCACGTGAGTGTTTTGGCAGCGTTTCATAAACCGGATAAATAATTCAACCAATCAGGTCTTCATCGTCAGAGCGTGCATTTGCATGTTCACTGTAGTTTTTATGGCCAACTCCATGGCATTGTATTTGGAATTAAACACGGTAAAATATGTTCCAGATCTCTTTATAGCGGGCCGTCGACTTGGCGTCGCAGCCGCACATCAATCACGGGACGAGTCGCTTAACAGCCACTAAACTGCAAATAATGTTTGTGTTTATCCGGAGCTCTCCGGCTCTGACCCGCGATCTCATTACGGCGCACGCAAACAAGTCATTTCTGATTTCGAAACCCGGCAATTACGGAGGGGAAGAAGAGTTTATGGCGGGTCGTGGTCTTCCAGAATGTCTTTTCTCCATGAGCTGAAAGCTAGAAAGAAGGAGCATGAAGCGGCTGCAAAAACAATACCAGGGGTAGTTTCATTGCGTGCTTTTTGCTCCGCGAGCCAGACACCTGCCCTGGATGGGCTCAGCCAAGGGCGTCCAAGGTACACCTGTGTTTACCTTGGACCGGCTGCACGGCTGTGATTTGTGCGATAGGATGTACCGCCGTGCGGACTGCTACGTGAGCCGGGTAACACCGCCTCTGGTCGGGTTAAGAAAAGATTGGTAGAAGACCGACGAGGTTTGTTTTGGAGGTTTCCACCGGCCCCCCCTTCTCTTCGGAGAGGTTTGTGAAGTCCTGTTCCCAGAGTGCACTTCTGTCCTCCACCAAGAATAACATGTACCTGGACAACACCGACCATTTAGACAGCTGCAGGGAGGGAGTGAAGGCTGAGGAAGTGGGATTGAAGGGTAATGATGTGGCACGCAATGAAAGAAAAGATATGCGGAGATAGAGGAGGAATCGAGGGAGGGATGGGAAGAAAGAGAACGAGTGGGAGGAACCCGTGAAGTTCCGGTGAATGAAGGAGACAGCGAGATATGCCCCTATCCTTTTTTTTTTCTTAAAGTTAGTTGAATCTCTGGAGGTTTAATTGAATTTGAAATGAGTCGGGAGGCAGGGAAAAGTTAGCGGGAGGCTCTGGGAGGCTTTGCGCTGGAAGATGAAGAGCCGTGGAATGACAGGAGAGAAGAAGAAGGAGGGAGGAGAAGAAGGGAGGAGAAGGAGGAGGGAGGAGAAGAGGAGTCCTGTATGAGGAGGAAGATTTGGCCACGCTCAGGTGAATTGATCTCACGGGAGGGGGAGTAACGGTGGGGAAAAAAGAAAGAGGGAAGACGGAGGCAGAGTTTTCGGGTGGGCCAGGGCCATGAGGGCTCTCTCTCTCTCTCTCTCTCTCTCTCTCTCTCTCTCTCTCTCTCTCTCTCTCTCTCTCTCCAGAGCAAACAGAGGCACACAGAGGGGCTGTTGTGTGGAGCAGCGAGGGCCGGGAGGAGGGGACAGCAACACCGGGGCGTGAAATGTGACGGATCTATTTCGGGTGGCTGCAGCGCCGGAGCCCCTCCCTGCTCTAAAACCAGGTGTCAGGGTCAAAGGTCAAGGGCAGGACGGGAGGAATCGAAAGTGTTTGAAGTGGATTAGCTCGGACTGGAGGAGGAGGAGGCCCCGTAATTTAATTTCGGTGTGCGATCCGGTACTCGAATCCCGGGGAGACGATTCGAGGCGAGTGGAAAAAAAGAGGAGCGAATTATGTCGCTCACACCCTAAATGTAACATGTCAGGAGTCGTGAACACGTCAACTCCAGCTGCTCCGTCAGAAGAGAGAGAAGAGGGTGTTTCTTTTCTTGGTGATTAGACAAAGCGGAGCGGGGAGCTCCGGCTGCACGTCGTCTTTCTTTACTTCTCACGGAGGCGGAGGATGTTCACTTGAAACGACTCCGTCAGTTTGGTGTCGCTGTCGATGAGAATCACGATCTTCGTCATCCGTTCCGGTATTTTCTGTTCGGTTGCTCTTCTGCAGAATGAAAACCAAAGAAGAAGAACAGACGCACTTCCTCTTCCTGTCGTCGGCAGCGTGAGACTCTCGAGATGATGCGAGCGTTTGGGAAGTGAGAACGTGTCGCTCCCACGAGTCATCAGCTTTGATTTCCATGTTTGGTGTTTTTTTTGCTTTGCGTCGTGTTTCCTCCTCGAATTCCTGTCGTCCCCCTCGTCGTCCTCCTCATCGTCTTCCTCCTCGTCCTCGTCCTCCTCGTCCTCGTCCTCCTCGTCCTCGTCCTCATCGTCGTCCTTGTTGTCCTCCTCGTTGTCGTCCTCGTCCTCAACGTCGTTGTCGTCCTCGTCCTCGTTGTCGTCCTCCTCATCGTCGTCCTCCTCGTCCTCCTCGTCCCCCTCATCATCGTCATCGTCATCATCCTCCTGGTCCTCCTCATCTTCCTCCTCGTCCTCCTCGTCCTCGTTGTAGTCCTCCTCATCGTCGTCCTCCTCGTCCTCCTCGTCCCCCTCATCATCGTCATCGTCATCATCCTCCTGGTCCTCCTCATCTTCCTCCTCGTCCTCCTCGTCCTCGTTGTAGTCCTCCTCATCGTCGTCCTCCTCGTCCTCCTCGTCCCCCTCATCATCGTCATCGTCATCATCCTCCTGGTCCTCCTCATCGTTGTCCTCCTCGTCCTCCTCATCGTCGTCCTCCTCATCGTCGTCCTCCTCATCGTCGTCCTCCTCGTCCTCCTCGTCCCCCTCATCATCGTCATCGTCATCATCCTCCTGGTCCTCCTCATCTTCCTCCTCGTCCTCCTCGTCCTCTTTGTCGTCCTCCTCATCCTTGTCCTCCTTGTCGTTCTCGTCCTCGTCTTCCTCCTCGTCCTCCTCCTCATCCTTGTCCTCCTCGTCCTCATCCTCCTCCTCTTCGTCCTCCTCGTCCTCATCCTCTTTGTCCTCGTCTTCCTTGTCGTCCTCGTCGTCGTTCTCCTCCTCTTCGTCCTCCTTCTTGTCCTCCTCCTCCTCCTCCTCCTCCTCCTCCTCGTCCTCTTCGTCCTTGTCCTCCTCCTCTTTGTCCTCGTCTTCCTTGTCGTCCTCCTCGTCGTTCTCCTCCTCTTCGTCCTCCTTCTTGTCCTCCTCCTCCTCCTCCTCCTCCTCCTCCTCGTCCTCTTCGTCCTTGTCCTCCTCCTCTTTGTCCTCGTCTTCCTTGTCGTCCTCGTCGTCGTTCTCCTCCTCTTCGTCCTCCTTCTTGTCCTCCTCCTCCTCCTCCTCGTCCTCTTCGTCCTTGTCCTCCTCCTCCTCCTCTTCCTCCCCGTCCTTGTCCTCCTCCTCCTCCTCCTCCTCCTCCTCCTCCTCTTCGTCCTTGTCCTCCTCCTCTTCCTCCCCGTCCTTGCTTCCGGTACCTGCTCCTCTTTCCCCTACATGCCCTCTTCATGGTCCCACACCATCACTTCCATTTCTACCCCTCTTTCATTCCTCATCCTGCATCTTTGAGGCAAACCTGTGATTGTAAAGTCCCCCCCCCCCCCTCCTCCTCCCCCCTCCTCCCCCCCCTCTCCCCTCCACCTGCACTCTGGTCCAGGCCCCTATCAGTACCAGGGACCCGGGCGCATCGGGCTGATTATGCAGGCAGCTGTCAAGCCCTCCGAGGTGAGGCCCCCCCCAGGCGACAGTTCAGCCGGCGTCAGGCTCTCACTGCCGGAGCCACCGAGCCGACGGAGCCACGCGGAGAAGAGAATGCTAATGGATCACATCAGATGAGGACGAGATGAGAGGAGGAGGAGGAGGAGGAGGAGGAGGAGGAGGAGGAGGAGGGGGGGAGGGCGCTGCTGGAGGGCGCTGCTGATCGGCTGTCATTCAGACGGGGAGGGAGGCCTCTTGTGTTTGTTGTGCGCGTGAAGAACCGGCCGCCCAGGATTACGCCCCCGCGGTCACGGGCGTGTTTTCCCTCCTTGAAGTTTGATGATGAAGATGAAGGAGAGAGAGGCGAGGGACGGATGGATGGATGAGGCAGGCTATGTACAGTACACATGCTCCGTTCCTCCACGTCTGGAGCTCCGCCTCTCTCTTTGACTACCTGTCCTGCCTCGGAGCCAAACCGTCACCGCGGAACATCACAACTTAACGGCGTTTCCTCTTTTTTTCTTCTTCTTCTTCTTCTGAATAATGCTGAGTTCAAGATTATTCTGTTTTGAACTTCACTCCTGCGCTTGCTTCTTCTCTCCTCCAGGCAAAAAAAAAAAAGAAACCCCGCTTCACGGAGGGAAGACGGGATGTTCGGCGCCGTCACTTACGGGCAGTCAAACAGCGAGGTGGGAGCTCGCGATTGAAACATAGGAAAAGCCGAAAAAGACTTCAGTTCTTCTTCTTCTTCTTCTTCTTCTTCTTCTTCTTCTTCTTCTTCTTGTGGATGCGTGTCACGCCGCAAAGGAGTAATCTGCTCCGACAGCAGAGACGGATGGAGATATGATCACCGGCGCCCGCCGCGACACGAGTCCCGGGCTCGGAAGTTTCCGGTTTCAACTAAAAAAATCACCTGAAATAGCGACACTACGCCATTTCTCCTCAAACATTGACTCGAACACAAACAGCTTGACACGCCCCTCCCCCGCCTTACCCCCACGCTCCACCCCGTCCCCCGGCAGATGGCTTTAATTAATATAGACATGATAACAAGATTCCCGGCGATTAATACACACAGCAGTTATGGATTTAAGTGCTAGGGATTCCAGATAATATGATTAACAGCAGTTGAAGTGGGGGCATCTGGCAGATGATTTGAAAACGGAGGAGGGCTGGAAAACGATTGCGAAATAAGTGTGTGGGAAACGGCGCGTGCACGTTGTGTGTGTGTGTGTGTGTGTGTGTGTGTGTTGTGTGTGTGTGTTTGTTTGTGCGCCTGCCGGTCGGGGAGACGGAGAGTGTAAGAACGCTGGGGGCCGAACGCCACGGAGGTTTGTGTGTGTTATCCACTTGTTATTGCCAGCTGTCCTTTGTGCCACACGGCAGAAAGCGTGTCGGGGGGAAATACTAGCATCAGGAAGGACTCCGCTAACGGGATGCAGGTCCCCGGTCCGATGTAACGCTATCGCATCGACAAACAAGAACACAACTCTCAACAGAGATGAGAAATGAAGGGAGATGGCTCACTCGTTGGTTGTGTCATCGGCTCCAGAAAAACCACGATCGCTGATAAGGATAAGGAGCGGAGAAGCTAACGTTAGCCAGCGGAGAGGCTAATGTTAGCCAGCGCTAGCACGATGTCGGCAATTTGGCAATATTTTAACTACATAATAAAATAACGTCAGAGGGCATTCCTT